>JAHHFK020003257.1:0-217638 GCA_024533555.2 Aedes koreicus
GGGATTCTTTAGTACAGATCGAAACACAACAGTACTGGCTAGCAAACTCTACAAATAGTAGAATGAAAAACGTAAAGGTGATTGGTTTAGGGATGAAAGAGAGCGAGCCCGAAGAGAATCTCTCAATTGTAGATTCGCCCTAATGAAAAAAAACATTAAAGATCAATTTTTGTGAGCGCGCGCTTCTTACCGCCCACGAAGAATATACTGTTCTGAGCGGCGTCTCAACTGTCGCATTTATCAAGGCTGACCGACATCCGACCCGGAGTAGAGAAGATTGCGCTGATCTTACCTGGAAACAAGAAAAGGAACAAAATAAAGACAGCAGTTAGTATAAATAAGTCATAACAACTACATTAAATTCATTTATTCATTCCAGTATGAATATTCAATGGCGCATTTTCTCTTGGCCAGTCACTACTGATTGTGAGCTGGAATGTTAGTGGTGGCTCGTGGATTTGAACATGCCCCCAAGAAAAGCAAATCTGCGTTATTGGAGCTGATGTATATTTCTCTTGCTACCCATTCTAGTCCATTTTTGCTATTAGTTGAACCATAGCTCCTCCACCATTCTTTTCAATCATGTATCATGGTAATGGCCATATCTCTCCACAAGAACGTGTGGATTGAAGATACCCAACCTGAGAGAAGTTATCGCGGATGATCTGGACCACGAACCACCAGACGTCCCAAACCCTGCTTGGATCCCGGAGCATCTCGATCGAATCAGCGTCAGGTCGGTGGAGCTAACTACTAAAGACCCAGTAGTTAGACATAGTGGGTGCGTAATGCACTCTAGCCCCCTTCCTGAAGTAATGCCGAAAGGTAGTTCCGCGGCTCGAGGCACGGGTGGATTTTTAGTGGGTCGAGGAGTTGGCGCCCTCATCCCCACACCCTGAGTTCTTCAGGAGTCTGTTTGCAGATTTTCCATCCCACCTAAAAAAAAATACCATAGAGATGATTACGAATTTTTTGAAGTGTGAGAACAGCCAGAAGTCAGAGGGAGCTAAATCTGGCGAATATGGTCGAACAATTTGTACCCAAATTCAATGATTTTTGCAATGGATTTTTGAGCTGTGTGAGCAGGTGCATTGTCTTGATGAAAAATGATTTTTTTTTTCTGCAAGCCGGGTCTTTTATAAAAAAAAAAAAATAAACTTATAATATTCCCACATAACCCTAGAGCCTCCTTTTTGAAACCTAGCAGTAGTCACATAGTTACTATGAACGGTGTTCCAATTTCTTGGTCAAGTTAAGTGAAAAACCTTTGTCTGGTACTTGATCAAAAATTAAATTTTAAAGATCACCTTGAAGGCATTCAAGCCAAATGTAATAAATATATAAAATGTTTAGATGTATCCTCTTATAAACAGAAAATTCATACTTTGCCTGAAGAACAAACTACTAATATTTAAACAAATTTTTAGACCGGCCATGCTTTATGCTGTTCCAATATGGTCTAGTTATTGAGCTACAAGGAAAAAAAGAACACTTCAAAGGATTCAGAACAAAGTTCAGAAGATGATTTTGAATATGCCTTCTTGGTACAGTACTAACGAAGTACATAGAATTTCGCATGTTGAGACTTTAGAACAAATGTCCAACAAAATAATTAATAATTTCAGACGAAAATCGTTGCAATCTTCTTTAGCAATGATTAATTTCGTTTATGCTTGGTTAAAAGTAATTTTAGTTCGTTTTTAGTTTTGAGATTATTATTGTTATAATGACACGCAGGTATATAAACCTGTTTAAAATACTGAACTGCTAAGGCATGAACAATGTAGACAAAATTAGGTACATACTTTAACAAATAAGGTTGATACGTTACGGTAGTTGTTGGAGCACCTAGATTAACATGAAATGTAAATATAAATAAATTTGAAACAAATAAAGAGTTAAAAAAAATCATCATTGCACGATATTCGTATTTTTTCAATGTTAAAAAATACACGTCAATTTCATATGGCTTGTAAATAGACAGATCAAAATTTTGAGTAACGTACTTATAATAGATGCAATTTTAAAATGGCTGTGAAATTTTGGTTGTTCTACTGCTCCATAGATGTCACTTTCAAAACGTTATGACTAACCTAGTAATAAGTTAAATTCTTATACTTTTGGAAATTCAGTCTGCATTGAGTGTTTTTATTTTCTATGCTCGTGAAAACGCTATATGTTTAAATTTCGAGAATTCAAAAATATGTTTGATTTATTTGATGTTTCTTACCGAAAACATAATTTTAATTAAACCCACTCGCGGGTTAATCCAATGAGTGGGATGAATTCAAATCGACAATCGAATATTGTTTTTTATTTTTCATTTTGAAAAATATAACTTCCAGATTTTGTTTTCATTACCAAGGTCTATTAAATTTAATGTAATTCGTGATGCAAATAGTTTCTCCGTATTTGTTCAACTAGTTATAGTTATTTGAAGTTGTTAACTATGCAGCAATTCCATACAAAAAAGGAAATACGATCACTCAGAATTTCATGATAATTTGTAATTTTGTTCCTTATCGAAAAATATTAGATTCGTATTTATTTAATTTGTCATTAGGATAATCCAAAAAATTTACTTTTAAACAAATATTTTATAAAAAATCATTTCTTTTGAAACACAGAACCGATTTTAACAACCAAATACGCAAATGGAAAGGTGATTGAATGTTCTGCAATGATAATTATGAAAACATAGATTATATTTGTTTTCTTTATGGTTTTCATAGTTTTGGGACCTCCTCGTTTTTATATTTTTTCTAGAAAGCTGAGCCTTTTTAGCTGAACATATCGAGAAATATAGGAGATGTATATATTTTTGTTCTAATTCTAAGTTTTTAGTTTTTGCTGACTAGCGAGTTTCCAGTCGTGTGACAACCATGTGTTTCCAACGATCTTAAGTGATTTTTTTAAGATCATTTAGATTTTTTATATCTCTAAATCAAAACAAATGGCAGAAGAATATACAAACAAACTTGTTGAAATTGAATTATGAATTAAAACGTGACTGTAAAATGATATTTCGAATTCATTTTCCATGTTGAATGAGTTAGTGAACTTTTATAAATTTGTATTGAAACATTTTAAATGATAATTTCAAATGGCTGGAATTAAGTTGGATTGAATCAAGTATTATTGCTTAAATTTCGAAGCAAGAAGAGGATGATCTTGAAGAAAAATTGTACAAAGAATCTGAATCGAACCAGTATACATATTCAATATGGAAATTGAGCACCTCGATGATTTGAAAATGGCTATTATAGTGGGCTGCAAATGATGAGTCGACAACCTGGAAGAAGCGACCAAAAAAGCTCATGGTCCTCACAAGTTCCTTCCTCACGCTTCAACGGGTCAACCGATGACAAACGACCGCCAGCAAACAATTGCATTGCTTAGCTGATAGCACGGCCTAGGCATTGTTGTCCTTCTGAAATCAGCTAAGTTATGGGGTGCGAATCGATCGTCTGTCCACCATGGAGGTGCGGCTCAAACAGCAGCCGGCTCAAACAGCGTCTGTTCTGGCATCCAGCGGCTGAATACGAAATGCTTTTCCTCAGAAGCTATACCTAAGATGGCAGCCCCACCATGGGGATAGGGAGCCTTGGGCTAGTAGGCTAGTAGGTAGCTACTACTTTCGGACCATTATAAATGTTCAAGAAACCGACAAAGAAAGATTACGGACGGATTTAACGGCAACGACCTTTAGCGCAAAACAACGGACAATAATTGGAATATAGAACGTGTTAACCCTAGCCAAGAAGGATAAATTCGAGACAACTTGCCAATGAGGCGCACCGCATGAAACTTAAGGTCCGTGGGGCTGAGTGAAGTCGATTGGCCAAACTTTAGAAAACTTAGAATGCCATTGGGTCAAATTCTACTATAGTCTGGCCTGCAAGATGAACACGCTCCCCGGCACCTTGGAGCTGGGGGTGCGACACATCCAAATCCAGATTCAAGATGATCGAAAAATCCCACGCTAGCGAATCAATCTTTGAAAAATCTTGATTCAGCTTGTAAATCTTAATACATCAACTTGTATCGTGCTTCATCTTTTTGCAGTAAATCTTTGAAATCTTCATCAATCTTCTTTCTATCTACTAAGCATGCACACATCGCACACAAGCAGAACAAAAACAATCCTGCATCTGAGATAGAGTCGCACCCCCTGCCGTGGAGTTGGTTTCCTACTAAGCGCCGTCGCACACTCTGCGCTTATGAAGTGGGAGCCTATCAATGAAAGGATCATCTTTGCCAAATTCAGAACACTGGCTCGAAATCTTACCATAATTCAATGTTACGCGCCAACTGATTCTGCAGATCTGATAAAGAAAACTTTTATAACCAACTCTATCCCTTTTTAGATCCCTTGCGCTGAACTGGCCGGCTTGACGTGCCGCAAGGGCTCAGTAGGGATTCTCTGCCAAGACCCGAAGCTAAGAGTCAGTTCCATTGGAAAGTGAGTGGCTGCGACTGAAGATCGTGTTCAAGCAGGGTATATTTTCCATTCTCATTTCAGAGTATGGACAGCGGGTGGATAGTCATGAAGGAAACGAACATATTTTTTGGCTTAGGAAGTACTAGCACACCGGTCCCAAGCTTAATGATTCGCCCCCAAGACCATAGCTCACACCAATACACTCTCAAATATTTTGTCAAAATAACATAGGGAATCAAAACAAAAACAAAGATACCTGTACAAAAGGTACTGAAAAGCGCCAGCGTGAATGGCAAGGTGCGGACTGCAAGGTGTACTTCGGAACTAGGGGTTCTACAACTGTGAACCAATTTCAAATCGCTAGTTGCATAATGATTGTTGGTATGGAGCAGCATGAAATTTATTACAACTCAAATATCATTTCTTCGTTGAAAGGACTGATTTTCTCTGCTTTTCAGCCTTTCCAGGACTATTAAGATATTAATTCATATCCAATTTTTACTTTGCAGTAACAATCAGTTATTTTTTGTTAATACTTATATTATATTCGATTGCGTACATTACATACATACATTCATAAACAAAGGGTAAGGTGGGAATACAGGGTGCTAGACGTAGTGTAGACTGGATGAGGGATTCGTGGTTATCTGGCCCAAGTCATGGTTGACAATTATGCCTTCTCTGATGGAAATCATCAGATCAAGATCAGCGAAGGTCTATTTATCTTCCGACAGTCTACACAGACAGTTTGCTAATCCTATTTTTAACAAACCACCAGACGAAAATCCTAATGTGTATTGCTTACTGTTCATTTCCGTGGGTTTCGTGCAAGTGCTTCTGCTTACGGGTCCACACCCCCGTTTTTGGCCCTTTATACAACGGAAAAGTGAGGATTACAGGTATGTACAGTCTGATCTTGCCATTAGGAGGAACTGTACGCCATGGCAAGTCCTGCACTGGCGGTGGTTTCATATCACATCACACATCACAACTCTATGCCGTCGTAGATAAAATTCCGACGGAGGATATCAAGACAGTGGAGAATGTTGAAAGCTTCCCATATTTTGGCAGCCAAATGGCGTCAGACGGCGGTACCAAGATCGATATAGGTGCAACGGCAAGGGCTGATTTTGCGTGTTTAAGGAGCATATGGAAAAACCAACGTGAAATATGTGCTGCTATACGCTAGTGAAACGTGGTGTGTATCAGTGAAGAACACTCAACGGCTGCAGGTGGCCGAGATTGGTGGCCTCAAAATTGGATCTCCAATACTGAACACCATCGTCGGTGTCACCAAAAGTTGATAGCAACTGAAATTTAGGAACGGAAGTGGGATTGGGTCGGCCACACCATACGAAGGGGCGGAAACGAAATTTGCAAACAAGTGCTAGGCTGGAACCCAGCAAGACATCGCAGCAGAGATAATAAAGAAATAAAAGAAGTCGAAGAGAATTTTACCTGACAACAGGTTAAGGCGATAGTGGAAATCGCCCAAGATGAAGATGCGCAGGACGCTTAAGTAAGTAAGTATTATCAGGTTTTTGTTTGGTTAATTCTTTAGCTAATTTTAAATTGCTGAAATACTCCAAAAAGGTTTACAGGATTAAAAGCCGATATTTCGATGATAATAAAAAATATTTATGAATTTGTTTATAAGAGTCTTTATGCATTAAAAATATTCTATTCTCAAAATTTACATGAATGTGAAAAACGAGTTTTTTTCCAACACTGGCCTTATAACGTAATTTTTGATTTCTGAAAACCCCCTGATTTTTTTATATTTTTGATGTTAAGACGAAAACAATGCAAAAATTTAAATTAGCACATGGAGAAAAATTTTGGACAATGCTGCAAGTTAAACGAAATCAATTATCTTTGGAACCACCAAAGGATTTATTTTCCTTCGTGTGTGGTTATCTTTGATAGCAAAATCGAATTCACCATCACATAGTTACCCTTATGTGACAATTTCTGTGGAAATCTTCAGCATCTAAAAATTACCGTAAGAAGACTGTTTTTAATCGCAAGAACGGCATTTGTAAAGAAAGTGTGCGGTGAAATAGATCAGGCCTAAACGGCCTCAAGGTAAAATATTGGAAAAAGACGCTCAACACTTCTTGAATTATTTGATTAAGTCTAGAACAACTAATTCTGCAAAAGTTTGTACATAAATTACTTATTATTTGAAGAAAATCAATTCCGGCGAGACTCGATAAAAAATAAGAAACAGGCTAGAACGCAGCATCTCTTGAGCATGCCATAATCTACGGTTTGATTAAGGTTATGTTATTACGAAGAAAAAAAAACTAGAAGCTCTTATAGCTCAGTCGGTATAGATGCAGATACAAAGCAATATCATGTATATTATAAGATACAGATGTCGGAAGTATTCTTCAATCAGAAAATTTATGATTATTTTTGTTCTCATGCATGTCAGTTTGTCGGTGTCCTTATTTCAAAAGTTATAATTAATGGAAAATCCTCAAAAAAAAATATCGCTCCTGATCATACTAAATTAACTTTTGACAACATTCCCCTTTGGCATCTTCGTGTAAATGTGGTCCCTAATACAGCTGTTTTCATTGAGAATACTTTCTCTGTTGGAGCAATCCATTCGCATGGAAAAGAGTTAAAACGATTGTTTTGAAAGCAACTTGATCCTTTTGAAATGTGGGCACTGAATATTCAAATTCCTTCCTACTCTTTCTATCACATCATGACCGAGCAACCCATAAACAAATTTGTTTTGTGTCACCCGCCGACACACTTCGGAGAAATCCTGTATTGGCTCAAAGTGTATACCTAAATTTATCCAATCGAACATCAATTGAATCCCACGTAAAACTCGATTTGTTGTCAAAAGATCAGTCTAGTGCTAAAAATATCACTCCAACCGGAGCCACAAGCGCTGAATGCTAGCCTTATTGATTTGATACCTTTTTCACAATGTGGGGTGAGAAGTCTTTTTGCACATTCTGTCGTGCGGGACGCGAGGACGGAACCGTAGAGATTTAGGGAAAACAATCCTCCTGCTTTAACAGGCATTACCATCACAATCAACGTCACCGTTTTCGTCATCGTACCGCGTTTGTTCGTTATTTTATTGGCCTGCCAAAAGGTATGGAGGGGTGTTTTCTCCACAGGAGTTGAAGCTTTCATGTTGTGCTTACTTTTTCCATTTGCATTGTTGTTGCGTATAACGAGGACCCATGCCTTTTCCCTTCTTAGGGAGACATTTAAGCTTGATTTCACTGGCGTCGGTAGGTTTTATTTCGAAGGGAAAAATTGCACAAATCAAATAAAATTATCGATCCCTAGATTCAATACATATTAAGTCCTAATTAAGAGAAGACTTTCAAGCTTCTATTTATTTATATTCGTTGATATAAGAAACAAAGCACAGAAAATATCTTATCTACTAAATTTAAACATATTATTAGTTATTCCAAGTTCAAATGAATCAGAAATTTCGTTGAAACGGTAACCGCAGGCATCCAGTGGGTCGGCGGAAGCATTCATTCTGACGCCTGAATCGGAGCGGTGTATTGAAGCCAGAAGAACCAACAAATATTATATGTTATATAATAGCTTGTTCGATCGAAAATTAACTTTTTGAGCAAAAAACTAGCTTATTCAGCTTGTAATCAACTCAAATTGGTTCTTGGCGAGTTTGTAAAGTCTGTGAGGAGAATTGATTAAAGAAAAACTAGAGGAGATAATATCAATAATCTGAACTGATCTATCATGCAAAACAAAATATTGGATTCATGCTGATGCGTTACCTCATAAGCTACGAGATAAAGCCTTTTTGAGCGCATTTCGTGAATGTCTACGCCCATTATTATTTAAAACAAAAATAGCCTTCCGAGCGAAAAATAAAACCTTTTGCCATTAGAATTGCGAAAATACCATGGCGTTGCTATGTATAAAAACGAAAACAAAAAATTGAGAACAGTTTATCCTCATATGAGGTTGATTGATTATAATATCTCAATAAAATATTATATTATTTTTGTCCTCAAATCCCATATAGCTAACTAAGTTTGTAAGTCATCTGTTATAGAATCCTTCCGTGTTTGTTCATTCTATCCTTCAGATCAGTTAAGGAATAATTAAACGAAGACAAACGAGCTTCAATTTTCAGTTTACTTGTTTGAAAGCCATGACTATTTGAAATGTTGATATGAATATATATTCGTCAATACATTGTGATTGTCAACTTCACGCATGAATTTAAAAATGAGTTACAAACAAATAAACTGAAAATGTCGTAAGATTCTTCAATACAATTTGTATGAAAAATAATTTCATCATAATGAGATTCAATCGAACATGAAAAAAATTCAAATCATCATTTGTGTATGCTTAAGACACCATAAGTCATTGACTCGATATTTTAAAATGATATAAGATAACAACCTCCTCCACATCAGTGGGTGCCTCGACTTAGACGCCTTTTGAGGTGGATCAAATTCCTTCCATCCTTTACACGCCATTGGTTGATGTAGCTTAGCAGTTTTGAAAGTTTTGTGTTTTATTTGTTTTCTACCGACTTCATCTACCAATGCCAGGAAAACAAAAACAAGCCCAAAGCACGAAGGAACAACTTTTGCCAACCAAGCGCGAACGGAAGTGGTTTCAAACCACTTAGCAAACACCAGAGCCGTCAACTAGCGAACGAATTGACGTCGATTCATGAACGCTTAGTTTAGTTTTGAAGAGATGTACCGGCACTACCATCATAGTCAACGGTTAACTGATAAACGAAGTGTTAAACCAAACCATAATCCTTCGCATTTGCTATCCAATGTACAAGTACTTTTCAAGAGCGCAATGAGATAATAATTTCGCAATTTAGCACATCATTAAGATCAATCCCAATGTACACACAATTCGAACCAACTGCGCTTCGGAATCCATTAAATATGGCCACATGACTAGGCGTTATGATGCGCACAATGTCATCACCACCATTATGCAAAGAACGAGGAGATTAGTTCACTGGCTGCGGTTATGGTGCCAGAAATTAATGCTTATTTGCATTTTATTTTATTGCTTTCATATTTACCTACTTTAAAAGGGCTTTCCCTCCTTAACTGGTAGAATATATAAGAAGTTAGAGGACGGGAATCCAACTTCCCGGGGAATGTAGTGCGTTCCATTCCGGTTGGGTGCTAGACAAACAGACGAACTAACTGGTGGACTGACTGACTGACTGCATCGACCCCGAAGGATTCCCGATGACCGACGACCCTTCTTAGCGGATGAATGGCATTTGAAAATTTTTTTAATGAGAAATCCCGTGACTCAACCGTTGGGAATAAACGCTCTTTCATTAGCACCGTTTCAAAGCCTTTAGGAGGTTGAAAAAGACATGTGTTGCCAAGAATCAGTAAAATATGCTACTGAAATGATGCAATACAAGTTAATAATGGTAGTGGGCAAATTTTTGTACATACAATCGACTTCAGTATGCATTGAAAACAATTTTATTCGGCAGTCACAAATATTCCAGGCCAAATCTAAAAACGAGTAATTTATCATAAGGGCCTAAAAGCCAATTGTAAACAATGATTTTAAACGTTGATCTCTCACGAACCACAAAATTTCTATGATGTACAATTACACCATAAGGTGAAGCAAACATTTCTTTATCAGATGATACTTTCAATTTCTGAAAGTGTTTTGGGATGTACGAGAAATCGACGTTTAAAGTCATTGTTTACATTTGGCTTTTAGGCCTTAATCATGAATTACTCGAGAACTTTTTAAGAATAACTCCAACACAACGTAAGTGCGAAACATATTTTGCAAACAATGGGTTTCTCGGTCGTAGGCAAAGACTTATTGTCTATCACCATAAGCGGAGCTCCGCTTCCTCATAAATTCGCTTTCTCAGTTATTAATTGAGAGTTTTCGATACCAGTACAATTTTTGCACTATAGACTGTTTCAGATATTATAAACACATTTTCAAGGTATTATAAAATGTGTTGTTTTTTTAAGATTCAACTATTTCATTTGGCAAATTATATCAGCACTGGTGTTTTACATAACATTTTATTCTTCATCAATCAAAATATCTTTAATTATAACCGAGACATCTCACTTTTCCTCGAACAAGATCCATAAGCTACTGCAGAGTTGCACTTCGCACCATTTTCACCACTTTTGTCTAATCATTTTGAATTTTTCGATGTCATCCGCTGGTTTTACGCGGCCTGATATCAGTTCTGGATGTCTTAAGTCCAAGTCGCTCTTTTGCACGCATCACGTTAGACATCGAGGTCCCTATCTTTTTCGTCACATTTTGAACGGAAGCCGATGGTTTCTGCTTATAGGCGTCCTTGATTTTCTTGTCAATAGCAGGACTCACAGGCCCGGATTTCCGACCACTCCTTGATGCATCTTCAAAAGAACATTGTTCTCCATATTTTCTAACTGCAGTTTGTACAGCTTCGACGCTCACACCCTCTCCCTTTCCAACTTTTATAGATTCCACTCACGGTGTACCATTTGTGTACGATACTTTTTCTCTGCTCCGGAGTAAGACCACGCATTTTGAAAGTCGACCAGAAACTAAGTTTTTTTTTTGGTTCTATGACCTACAGAAATGTGGAAACAAAAGAACGAAGCCAAAATAATTTGAAAAAAAAAAAATTCAATTCAGAATGACCATTAACTTAAGGAGTGGTTATAATTTGTGGAACAGTCTATAGTATGTGTGAAATTGCAGCCTATCTGAGGGTCTGTTCTTTTTGTCAGGGTGGCTCGGAACGTGTTTTTTTATGTTAGGAGCGGCTGATCAAAGTCCTCGTGCCAGAGTGGGACTCTAAACAGTACGACGGTTCTCCAGTGAGACAAATGAAGGCCCAAAAAGCCGCTCTTTCAAAATACACGTTGAAATGTTAACAAGAAATGGATGACCAGAACCATTGAAAAGATCTAGACGATGAAATAAGGACTAAGAGTGAAAACTCGATACATAGAACTGCAAATTGCTCTGCTTTCCAGGTAACGATAATCAACGACAAGCTTCAACCACGCAGCTTCGATGTTGTAGCACTACAGGAACATTGCTGGACGCGACAGATGGTATGGAAAAGCATGCATCAAGCAGCTGCTTTCTACCAGGGCTGAACTGGGGACCGTCATTGCAATGCTGGGCAAAATATGCCAACATGTGATTGGATGGCTTCTGATCACTGCGAGGTGCAAAGTGAGGAACGCGGTCCTTTTTGAACTAGTACATCACCAAGTCCAGTGCTTACAAAGAAGGAGGCTCAACGTCGAAAAAGAAGCATTTTACACGGAGTTGAAGCAGGTGTTCGTCTCCTGCTTACAACAGGATGTTAAAACCCTCATGGAAGACATGAACGCTCAGGTTGAACGGAAGGCAATGTACAGATCGGTGATCGAACCAAATGCATATATACATTGAATGGCAGTTTAGTTGTCCAAAATACCTTCTTTGACCGCCAAGACATCTCCAAAGTCACTTGTATTTCCCAACGAACAGAAAATCAAATATATCAGGGGTGAGAATGTTGAAGCATCGTATGAGAGTTACAGAGAGACACGGAACTGGAACAACTCGGTCCTCTGGAGGTATACGCACAAAATAAAAGAACGAGATTGCGAAGCGATGGAGGAATTGTACAGTGTCAACGACAAACTGAACTTCGATAAGATTGATTGAACAGCTCGCGTAAAGCCTACATACTACAATCCGATAGTTACCGAGATTTAGAAGGCAATCTTCTTACGAACCATTGGGAAGTAAGTGATCCAAAGCTGGAAGCATTAGTTTGAATTGCACCTCAATGGCGAAAATACAGTAAACGCACGATAATCGATCTTGAAATACATGCGGAAGATGACAAGTATCAGGCTATTAGACTTCGGGTAGGAGGAAATTGGTCGGTTGATAAACAACAAAGCTGCTGGAGGGGATTTAAAAAATATATTACCTTAGAACAGAGCATCGTTGAACAAATTTTATCTGCCCGAATTATAAGGAAATTTGCTCGTAACTTCGAAAAATAGTCTGAAGTCTGAAAAAACTGTTCCACAAAAATATTCAAGGTGGGAGAAAACTACTAGGACAAACAAATGCTTGCATTTTAAATAAAAGACCATTTTTCGTAGGATGTGGAAAAACGATAAACGATATCAAATGAAACAAGTTTTCATTGATTCCTGTATAAATTCATGTTTAATGAATTTCATGACACCCTGTCACACGGTCTAACAGGAGTTGGCCGAAACATTGGCCATAGCCGTCGAAAAGTAAGATGTTAGCATATTCTTCAATTCTCTGGTCGCCTTATTGATCAGTTCCTTTTTGAGTTTTATCACGAAATTGTTCAAATAGATTGTCCGCTGCAGGTTCACCCAGAAATTTCTAATTCGGTGCAGCTGGCGCAAGTTGGGTAGGTTGATGTTCTTGGCGACGACTGGAATCTTCAAACGCTCTATTTCCTCCAGCAACGGCTTCGCGTAACTTGCCGAAGCCAGAACCGGCTGGAATACGACAACGTCTTCCTGGTGGTGTTTTTTGATTAAGGCTTTCCGGTAAGCGCTTCGTGCTGTACATCTCCCCGTTGACCACAAGTCCCGGAGAAAAGAAAAGCGGCCTTGAAAAAAAAAATCCTTTTACTAACTCCTAAGCTTAAATTGGGGAAATATTGTCTGCTTGTTTGCAAGTAATTAAATATCTTAGGTAAATTATTTGATTTGTCAACTTAGTCCACAGTTAGAAAATTTGTCCAGTTTCAAGCTACAGCGTTTATTTAAAGGCTTAATTGTATGACCTTCATGGGGTCAATAATTTGTTAATTTATTGTTTTAAAAAGGCGAACGACGGAACTTTCAGGACAAATGTTGGCATTATTTTTTTCTTTCATTTTTTTAAACCTATTTGTTGTTTTAATTAATATTCTTTCATTTATTTATTTCTACTTTAAGAAAATAACATTTTATACTTTCTCACTAGCGCTTATTTACAAGTTATTATTTCAACATCTTCAACTATAAGTTTTGGACTTATACTGTTAGGAGATTTACGTTCTTTGGTCCTACGACAGAGCAAGTTATGCTGTGTTTACTTGATTCTTTGATTGATAGGAAAATTCACTTGCATAGATGCTTCAATCGTCTTTTGGAATAAATTCAGTATATTTAATGCTTCAAGGAATCGGAGAAGGACCATTGAATTTTTCCTGCAACAATATTTTAGAGTCTGTGTTTAATTGCTTCGGCTGCATGTCTTTTTCAGTATTTTTTAAATTGCTACTTGCTCGTAAAGATGTCGCGTAATATTTTTTTTCCATCACATTTGAGATCATCTGTCAAATTTACCGAAAAACTCGGTTGACAAAAATAAACCCAATCAGCAATAACCGAACATCGGTTTACTCAAATATTACCAAACGCTGTCAAATAAACTGACTTTTCTGTTGCGATTACCTAATTCGGTACTGTTTGGCTGTGCTGGAATTTTGGTTGTAAAAGCTTCGAATTTTATAGTAATAAACCTTGTTTTGTCAGTTGCATTATTTATTGATGCAAAAATCTCATACATTCTCCTATTTTCAAATTGCAAGCCAGAGACAGATCCTGCAACGGGTTTATGGCAGTAAAAACAGACCATAGCGCAGGATTCCTGCAAATATAATTACAATATTTTTATCAAATACTTACAGAAGATTTCAACTAAACGTGCATCCTCCTGTTGTAGTATTTTGGTTATTTTTTTTTCCATTTTCACCTGACTGAAAAAAAAAACATTGCACGGAGAATTTAAGCACCGCACTTTCCAGATAAAATGGCTGACGATTTTTCAGACCTTATCGAGTCAGATAAAATAATCGAGTTTTTTTTTGTAGACATAGCCCTCACGGAATTGACTCGAAGAGAAGTGTTTGACGTTTAAGAATATTCAGCGAAGGGAATGCGTCTCCACAATTGTCAAGGGATTTGTGTTAGTGAGACAGGTTATTTTTAGATCATGGAGTCACTGTGGTAAGTGATGCGATCAATGGATGCGCAGTAGACTGCTTTTTTTAATTTAAAACTAGTGGCGATAGAAAACGACAAGTGACAAATGGAAAGGAAGGGGACGGGTCTGGGTTTGAACTCCCGATCATCTGCTTAGTAAGCAGAACGGGTAACCACTGAGCTATCCAACCACGTCTATAGTAACCGAAATTCGGGTTTGACTAAAAAAAAACACACACCCGAAAACAGTATATATAAACGACTTATTCGGTTTCTTGTTGATAACTGACGTGGTTCGGTAGAAAATTGAACCGAGTTCGGTGTTATTTTTTAAGTGTGTAGTCAGAAGGCGGTTGCGTTCAAAAATTCAGCAACTAGCAGACAACAGTGGCCATTGCAATGATTATTTAAAATGTATAAATGTTAGTTTTGTGTAAACGAACGAAAACGATTAATCGTGAAACCACACAAATAAATATAACGCTCATAAGACCCGTAACGCTGGTAAATCACCTTTTCGTATTGCGTTACGGGATATCAGATCTACCACCGAACCCTAGTCCGAATTAATTCAAACTAGAGAACATATTTGTTTTTGTAGTCAAATGAACGTATATTAGTCCTTATTACATTTTATGTCATGTGAAAAGCGCCACTACTCGGATTGACCCATCTTATTTACTAGCGTTTGACAGTATGCAACATATAGCGGGCCTTATTTGAATAAGGCCCATCTGACGTTTGTTACTACGGGTACGAACGCCAGTATTGTTTACAAACAATGAATCTTTTGACGTTCGATTGTAAGAGTTGTTAGCTACTGGAAAATGACAGCCCGCCAGGTCCCTCTATGAAAAGCATGGTTTTTTTTTTATCTGAAGGAGTGTTTATTTGAATGTGAATTAACTTTAAAAATGGTATGCTATGTGACAGTACAATTCGAAATTAATTTTATTACAGTTATTGTTTTACACTGACAAACCATACATGTTATTTTTTTTATTCTTTATTTTACGTCGGCTTATTTCTTCACATGGTGACAATCACCGACGCCAGGAAGACGACTCCACCACCTGGACCCTACCTAACGACTCATGAATATGAGCCGGGACCAACGGCTTTACTCTTCCCTTCCGAAAGAAGACGTGACCAGATTTTTTCGCCTCAGAAAAACCACCGACGTCTACTGGGATTGAACCCAGACCCACTGGGGTGCCAAGTATCAGTCACGTTTACCACTACACCACCGACGCCGGCATAGTGGTGGTCATAAAAATAAGGCCATGTGCGTTTTGGCGAAAATTTACTATTTTTTAACGAATTTTTTGAATGTGCTAGATTTTGTTACTGAAGAAGTTGTTCCTGATTTCTCCCAGTGCAAAAAAAGATGCCATTGTACCATATTAATTGATAATTTGCATTTATTCTTGAAAAAAATATAAGTATGACTTATGGGGAGTGTGAGCTGTTTAGTGGAATACCTGTAACTAGAAAATAAGAAGAATGATTAGTAATTTCCATTTAATTCCAACTACCTTTATTGCTTATCTTGACAGATACGCGTATTTCGTCTACAATGTGCAGACTTCTTCAGTGTCGTTTGCAGTCAAGTATTAGTACACGACACTGAAGAAGTCTGCACATTGTAGACGAAATACGCGTATCTGTCAAGATAAGCAATAAAGGTAGTTGAAATTAAATGGAAATTACTAATCATTCTTCTTATTTTCTAGTTAAAAGTATGACAATAAATTCCCTGGTCATGAAAATAAGGCCATTTGTTAAAATAACTTTATTTTGCAGTATTTTTTTGTCGTTTAATTTCTTTTTTGATCCACTTTGCTAGTACTTCGTTGCACATCCGTTACTCTTCACAACAGCGCTGCATCGCCTCGACATAGACTCGACAAGCCTCTGACATCGCTCTACGGGGATCGAAGCCCATTCCTTTTGAATCGCTTCCCATAATTCCTGCTTATTTTTAGTTTTGTATGCAGATACTGCCGTTTTGAGGTCTTTCCAGAGGTTTTCAATTGGATTTAAGTCAGGTGATTGCGATGGCCAAGGAAGAACATCGATGGAGTTGCTTGCAAAAAATTGTTTAGCTCTGCGAGAAGTGTGTTTGGGGTCATTATCTTGTTGGAATACCCATTTTAAAGGCATATTTTCCTCTGCGTATGGATGCATTATAGTTTCGAGAATATTAGTATACACATGTTGATCCATCATCTGCTTAATCCAGTAGATAGGACCTACACCGTACCAAGAAAAACATCCCCATAGCATAATGCAACCGCCTCCATGTTTGACCGTCTTCTTAGTGTACGCTGGTGCAAATTCCCGACCCGGTGGTCGTCTAACGTACGTTCTGCCATCCGATCCACATAAATTCATTTTTGTTTCGTCACTCCATAGTACGTTCCGCCATTTTTTGATGCCATCGGGACCAGACCAATTAAAATGTTGTTTCGCAAAATTTAGCCTGTTTCGAATATTCTTTTTACTGAGTAGAGGAACCTTCCTAGCCACCCGACCATGTAAATTCTGCTCTTGAAGTCTTCTGTAAATAGTCCGTGCACTAATTTCAAGCTGAAGCTCCTGCTTTATTCCTGTAGCTGATTAGAAAGGATCACATTTGGAGACATAACCGATTCGGTCGGTAAGACTTGATGTTTTACGTTTAGGTCCGCGGTTTTCAATATTGCTTTGTACTTTCAGTGCATTTTGCACCATGCAACGAGATGCCCCAACCATTCTAGCGATTTCTCTTTGAGATTTACCTTCACTATGCCATTTCCGAATCAATTGCCTCTCCGAGTGTGAACAATGAATTGCACGTCCCATTTTTGCTGTATATCAAACATAAATAGAACGAATATATTGTTTATCAAGTGTTATTTTATTATTTACCAGTTCAACACAGCCTACAACGACGAATTTTGTACAAGATTTCGAATTTGAGCGGTTCCGGTTATGCGGCCTTATTTTCGTGTCCAACCGAATTTGACAGCTGCTGGATAAATAAGTCTTTCTACATGCACGAGAGACACCTGGCAGATTTATTTTCAACTTAATTTGTTACTAACAAAGTTCCTCTAATGACAGATAGAGTGAGCTCTTTTTGTGATGTTTTTCATTGTGAATTTTATCGATATTGTAGTTCGAGTGAAGGGATGGCCTTATTTCCGTGACCACCACTGTATATATATATATATATATATATATATATATATATATATATATATATATATATATATATATATATATATATATATATATATATATATATATATATATATATATATATATATATATATATATATATATATATATATATATATATATATATATATTAATATCCATCGTCTTGATGGGTGCCATGTTTTTACACAAGTGCATGAGTCAAAATCGAACGACTGTGTGCGACTGTACTTAATGTAGCTAATTTTGAAATATTAATTTTTCTTGCATCTGATAGCAACCATGAAGGAGATTTTGTAGTATGGGAAAAATAATTAATTCATAACATTCTCAACCAATCTAAACCTATTCGCATAACAAGTTAGAGTAGTGGATGTGCAAAAATCACCCGGTTTCTTGGGTACAACAATTATTGTGACAGATGGTGTCGTTTTTTTAACACACGGAGAAAAACCATTCCCATATCCGTGAACAAAAAGTCACGAAAAGCTGAACTGCTACTGCGCTTGAAATCATGACACAGTTCACTTAAACGTGATCGAGTAAATCATTTTACATAAAATAATTCCAACACCAAAAATTAAATAATTCAGAGTAACGCTCTGGAGAATGCAAAATAAAATCGGGAATTCTCGATATTAAAGGGTGTGCCGTTTAAAATCCACACCCACTCAAATTGCTCTTCATTTTGATCCATTGGGTAAAATTATTCACCCTTTATGAACGTATATTTGTGATTTTGTTCTTGAAATCGTGAACTAAGATCACACACAACTGCAGCTGTCATTTTACTTGTTTTGTTTTGTTATGAAGATTGTACGAGAGAAGCAATTTCACCACCGCTGCAGTTCATTTTCCTTTCTGCAAGAATTTGGCGTCGCGACCAAACTACTTAGATAGAAGCTGCCCCATCAGCTAGAAAAGTCCCGGGTATTCGAAAATTACTATAGTAGAATCTGGTTTTAAACGAAGTGATGGTGGTGAATCTGATTAACGGTAATTCTTCTGCTGGTAACTAAAGAAGAATGAAAATTTCGTTTGTGTTGCTTTAAATGCTGCTGTATTGTGACAGTGCTTATCGTCATGCATGATAAAAGTATGAAATTATGGGACAGCTTATCAGAATGAAAATATTGAATACACGCAATAAATTTTTGTCATTTTATAGTTCAAAATATGTTTGATTTTTCGTGAAGCATATCATGATATAAAGAACAAATCATGAACTTGAGTCACGTTTACCGGAATTAAATCATGATTGTTAGAACTATATTAGGTTCATGATTTCATTATCTTTGTTGGTGCTCGGTACGCCGTAATGCAAACGTAATGATTGTTTTGCGAAATTATGTTCAAGTTTCCATGATTTGTGTTCGTGGTAAATATTCATAAAGAAAAAAAAACGACTAGTTCCGGCATTTGTAACTCGAGGTTGACAAATTTGGGAACGGTTTTTTTTTCTGTGCAACCAACCAAAAACGAAAAATCTGAACTTCCCGTAAAGGTGATCGAGTATTCGCATTTTCATGAAATCGATCTCAAATCCATTATCTAACGTCGCGCCTGTTGAACGCTAGCAGTAGTTTCGTAACGCTCTAGCGAAAGCAAAATGAAATCATGAATTTGTGATGTCATAACCCCATACGTGTGATTTTGTTGTTGAAACTGTTGTTTATTTTGTTTTGTTTGTTTTGTTTTGGACATTGTTCTGGCGTGACTTATTCAATCGCCCGGTTTGGGTTTCTTATCCCCGCTGCTACTATAAAAATTGCCCAGTTGGTGACGCAAAGTTGAATTTGAAATCATGATTTTGTTCTAGTTAAAGCAATAAAAGTTGCCGTCTGCGACGAAAAGCTAGAGTGTAGAGAATTTCATTTACCACAAATTGAATACCAACCAGATCTGCATTTCATATGTTGTGAAGTTAGAGCTCAAAATCTATTGGAGCACAACCTGGACAAGCCTAAGAACTAAGGCCTTGATATCAAATAAAAAATTACAACTTATTTGGCACTGACTGGCAACACTGCATACATCCAATATAAATTGGGCTTTACACCACAGAGACTCATAAACAGAGCGACGAATGAACGCTGCTCTGGAGTGCTATGTATGCTATTAAATCGCCAAAGATTGTACACATTCAACCATTACCACCCACAGTTACGGTGAAAATTGATCATAGATGGACTTGAGTATGAGATCCCACAGCCGCACACGAGGATGTGGAAAACATTTCCATCTACAGAGCACAGTCAGGCGAAAATATGCACCATCAAAAACGGCACGCTAGTCAGTCTATGCGCGCGTAAACAACATTCAGGGGAGAGAAACGCCTGAGTTTGCGAATTCGATGTTGATACACGTTGCTGGGGTCACCATTAAAAGATAACCATCCTCTTCTACCCCCAACCTTTCCCCACTAGACTAGACATCACATAAGCAATGCAGCACAGCGAGACAGGGTCAGATTCCAGAATGGACCAGAATGAAGCCCAATTTGTGTGCACATAAATGAAATAATAAATATTGGATTAGAGGATAATCGGATGAAATGCAGTATTAATGGTGTGTTTTAATGATATTCGGCTTTTGAAATTATGCTATTCCATGGTAAATCAGTGGTTAGCTTACATATCCCGAAGCGCAGCACTTTGAGTAAGAACGGATAATTTGATTACAAACAGCCTTTCATTTGTTATTTCAAGAGCAAATTCGTTTCATCCCGAAATAATCAATATTCAAAAACACGGTCAGATTATGCAACATTCATGTTCAATAAACCACATCAGCTCGGCAAACGATTTGCCTAATTCAGTCATCAATTAAACATCTACCCAAAATGGCACAAAACGCAACACCTATTGACGTCCATCAATGATTGATCGGTCGTATTCGCCAGCACCACATTCGAGTTGTATTCGACACCGGCAGGTCTCCATTCCCCGCGCACAGAAAGGTTAATTCGAGTACACACAGTTCGTGTATTGTCTCTACAAATTCTGTTTAGGATTTAAGATGCATTTTTCGTTGTTTACAAAAAAAAAATCCCGTAAAAAACTCATATTTTCTGATTAGAATAGAAAATGACACGATCATAATTAGACTCTTAAGTCATTTGTTGTCGGTAAAGGAGGCATCTAAATTATGGTGCGAGCGACGACAATGTATTTTAGTGCCGGAAGTGGTACGCTGTATAGCGCTTCTCATGCAATCTAATTACTTCTGACACTATGTTTATCATATGAAATCAGAGTACAACTGATTGCCCCTCGCATCTTGGGGATTTCTCTTGCACCATTAGGGTGTACTTAATAATTAATAATAGGGTTTTTTTCTGGTGTACCTGTCCTATACAGGTTACACCGCAGACAGACGTGCGACTTCATCTCATTTATCTGTGTAAAAACTTTGCTTCCCTCGAGATATCAAGTAGCAACCTAACAGATGGCACCACATATTTGTTTTTATTGGTAAGGGAAAAATGGGTTGCCAGTCAATCTGTCAGATTTAATGTAGCAATAAGTTGACTAGGCAGCGCTACTGTGTAAGATAATTCCAACGTAAATAGATTTGAAATTTTACACAACAAATTTGAGCTGGTTTGTTCGAGCTTCACACTCGAGGTACATTTCTCCTGTCTATCGAAAAACGACCGTATTTCTGAATCTTTGAACTTTGATGCGAACCCTGCTGCAAAGATCGATAGGTATCGGGATTACTTAAACTTTAAGTCACGTATACTACAAAACTCCATGCTTTCCGTCTCCGGGGAGGGATATTCCCTACGAAACTCACCAGCAATGAGCTGGTCATCTTTTTCACTTTACACGATATTACGATAATACATCATATTCACGATAAATGTATCCCACTTCGTCACAAATCATCTATTTGAAATGTGGACGTCAATGCTGGAGTGAGATTAGACATACAAAGATTCGATCAGAGCACAAAATCGAAGCAGGTCGTGCTGTGCTTGGTTGCTTGGTTTGTTTGCGCTTTTGCTAAAACATTTCCGCCAAATTATCCAAACATTTATTTGCATATTCAACTAAAATAATGTGAAATTATGAATCCTCACTTTCCTTCGTGTGAGATGTAACGAATGCAATGGAATCCTTTCAAAACTGTGTGACTGTCTGTCACTGATTGTGAAACGGTGTTTCTTTTCTTTTTTTTTAATTGTTTTGTTTTGGTTCTCTCTCTCCACGCTCGATCAAGAGTACTCAAAACTGAGTTGAAGTTACTCAGTTTATATCTTCTTTTGTAACGTTATCGCATAAGTAAAATGATATATGATTATGAGTAACATCAACTCAACCGAAAATAAATAAGCTCAGATTTTCTTTTTGAGTTTTCAACTCCCATCGACTCTCAGGCAGTGCTGTAAACAATCATTCCGACCCAAAGCGATTCATTTGCGAATAACTCGTTCCAGAAGCTGATTTTCAAAATGTCACGTATGACGAAATCGTTTTCCTTGATTACCAACTTGTAATATTAACCCAATTGAATTTTACTTCGATCTACTTCAGGTAAACGCTTCGTTGATTATTACATGCAAGTTAGCTTAACACGAGGGTGAGGAAGATAAAAATGATGAGAGAGAATTTTGTGACGTGAATTGATACGCGAGGAAGCCGAATATTCAAATACTTTGAAAGTTTTCATCAGTAATAGGTGTGCTTTGACGTATCAATAATTTGATAATCCAAAAATGCAAAACATAGGCTTCAAGTAACAAGAATTTTAAATTATCTTTTTATTGAGTTCATTAACGATTTCATTGTCGAGCAAACTTTCAGACTGGGGTTGTGGATCATCAAACTATGTTTTCATCATGAAAAAAGACAAATGTAATGCGTTCGATAGTCTGTGTTGAAGGAAATGGTGGAGCTTCGAAAGTTACTGAATATATTTAACTACCGTAGATTCACGTTGTTCACGTTCCCCGGAATTACTGATCGTGATCCACGGCTTAAAAGCACAATGAAATTGAAAACGGAAAAAAAGTAAAACTAATTCACTCGGTGAAATCCACAAACGCCAAATTCTTGCTTCACAGTTACAAATAATTGTCCTCTTTTGTCTTCGGCCTGTAGATCGCGAATGACAGCTTAACGAGCAATGCAGCTCATATATTTACTCAATAAATTTCAATAAAAGAAGATTTACATGTACACGATCATGTGAATTCGTATGATTCTAAATTGGAGAACGAGCGTACTTTGATATATTATTCTGGGAACGTGAACTGAAGCCTGTTCACGTTAAATTTTGGACACTTTTCTTTCAGTGTAAATTTTGAATTATTTCACAGATCGCTGAAATGTTTGTTTTATATGATAGCTGACACTCTCCACTTTATTTCCTGGTACAAAATTTTTATATTCTTGTTACATTCAGTAAAATGTTTTCAAATCAAATGGAAGAGCACAAACGAATTTTGTGCGAACGGCAGCAAAATCCGAATTTATCGGTACGCGAGCTTGCCAAGAAACTAAAACTACCGTGTTTTGTGTTTGCAAATCATTTGAACAGCACATGACTGTGGATTGGACGGTTGAAAGGGGAACAAATCGAAAAGTATGCTCCCGGCAAATGGACAAGAAGGTGGTAGCCATTATTGAGAAAAATCCCAAAAGTGAAGCAGGGGCAAGGACTGAAGGCGTACAAAGTGAAAAAGGTGCTCAACCGTGATGACAAGCAAAATTTCACTGCGAAAAGTCGTGCTAAGGAGCTTTACACCAATTTTTTGCAAGCATTTTCTTGTATTATAATGGACGACGAAATATATGTACGCACACAAGAACTTTAAAAAGCTTCTGGGTCTGGGTTTTTACATCGAAATGCAAAGGAACGCCGTTACCGAGCATTTCCGGATAAAGAAGGTGTCCAAATTCCCGAAGAAGTATTTGATTTGGCAGGCCTTATGTAGTTTGGGCGAAAATCTAAAAGTTTCGTCTCTATCGGCACTATCAATAAGGATGTGTACGAGAAAGAATGTCTGCAAAAGCGATTGCTATTGTTTATCAGAAGCCACGACTCTCCGGCTCTTTTTTGGTCTGATTTGGCCTCTTGTCACTATG
The DNA here is from genome assembly GCA_024533555.2 of Aedes koreicus. Lineage (NCBI taxonomy): Eukaryota > Metazoa > Arthropoda > Insecta > Diptera > Culicidae > Aedes > Aedes koreicus. The sequence continues at coordinate 23,733 of JAHHFK020003257.1, forward strand.
CGAAATCCGTCCTAGAACGGAATAAAGTACAAGAAGTCAAATACGTGCCAAAAACAGCCTATCCACCAAACTGTCAAAACTTTACCCAATAGAGAAGTACTGGGCTCTAGTTAAGCGGAAACTCTTCGAAACTAAGAAGAAAGAAAATGGGACCGATTATTATGAAAAACAAAGTTTGTTATAAATCAATAAGACCTCTGTTGTCATCTACAAAATTGCGGTGTTGATTAAAGCTGACGATATTTTATTCGCATTTTCAGATTTACCGAACGTTTTCGAGGCTATTTCCGAATTGTGATCCAAACCCGGATTATAAAGGAGTTCTATCCAAATGTCTCTTATATAAGCCGCATAGATTTGCTCAAGTTGGGGATGGTAAAAGCACTTCCCTGTTACATTTGAATTGCGTGCTGCAATAATGGGATTATTGCTTTTTTTTAGAATTCATCCGGGCGTTACTCAGAATCAATGACAAAATGCCTATTCGTGGCATTCAACGAAGAGTAAATGTGAGTCCGTCAATGAGCGCGCAACTTGCTTTTCATCGTTCAGTTTATTGACTAACGGTAAGAAAAATGGATACGAATTGTTGCAATAGTAATATTAATTACGTTTATTTTACGGCATTTCAGCCCTCACAAAACGCATTGATGGAATACCACTCATCTCATGCATTGCCGAACCCTCTATTTAGTGATTATCAACCAAGTATCCGTGGAAGCAAAAATATCCATTCACGCCATTGATTTCATTTTTAGAAGTTTCCCAGCGAACTTACAACGTAAATGGATTTTATAGCGATCGTTCTACAAATCATCTCCATACAAGAACAGCAGCCAATAGACTCGCCACCTCATTTAAAGAAGCAGCTCATGCGGAAGACCAATAATGAATTGATTGTCTAGTCATGTTGGTAAATATATAAACAAATGAAAATTAAACTTGCTGGAATATTTTTAATTGTGCTGCAAGTTTTTAATTCCCGGAATTTAAATTAAAAAGAGAAGAAGGATTGATTTTTAATTGTTTTGCGTAACTTTCACTCATTTCACTAAAATTTTCAATTTATGGAAATGAGTAGGAGTAACTCTAATCAATACATATACAATTTTTGAAGTCATTCAAGACCCAGACAACACATCGGCAGTCAGGCAGCGGCAGTAAACCGAAGACAGCTGATCCGGTGAAGGCAAAAAATGTGTTGACTCTGTTTGACCAAACCATTTGATTCACGATGTGGAGGTTTTCAACTGGTTTGTCGAAAGTTTTTGAAACATGCCGACCTTCACGTGTAAAAGTTCAGGAAGACACATAAAAAAGTCATAAACAAAACACGGTAAACAAAACCCGCGCTAAGAAGCTGTACCGAGATGTCAAATTGCGTCGTGATGGATGACGATACCTACATATTGGCGGACATAACACAATTGCCGGGTTAGAAGTTTTAAAGATTGTACTCGAAAAAAATGCAACAGTTTCTTTTGTGAACAATTTTTTATTGCATGGATAAATTTTGGATAAAACTTGTTTAGAGTGTAATTTTTACATGTGCATAATTTCGTCACAATCTGTCAAGTGGCTATCGAGATGGCTTCTAAGCAAGAAGTGCTTCGACAAAAAAATATGGGCGTGGTCATGGAAAATCCAGGCCAGTCCCTCAGGTGGATCGCGAAACGGTTAGGAATCGACAATTCGACCGTATTCCGTGTGGTAAAATTGTTCAAGGAGACCCAGACGACCCAGCGCACAGTGATTCCATTCAGTACAAAAGGCGGAAAATTCTAAAAATGGAAGTTACATAGCTAAGTTATGTGTTTCCTAGTAATTTTTGCCGCTGATTTCAAATATGTTATCTAAATTGTCGTATTAGGCCACCATTTCGAGATTGGCCTCCTGGAGTATCCGGAACATCCGATAATATGGTGAATTCATTAGTCTCGTCCTAAAGCAATACGATTCTTTTCAAAACCATTTGTACATAAAATGTAAGAAGCAAAGCAATGTGGAGAACAGTGTACGGCTGTAAATGACCATGTCATGGTCTTTCGGAAGTTCCGCAACATTTGTAAAATTTGATAACTCAGCCATTTGACACCAAAAAGATGAAGTGGATCTTAGAATTCTGAAATACTAAGTAGATTTGTTCCTTTTCGAACAATACGTAACTCGAATTTTTCATTTTTTCATTAGGGTGATCCATTATAGGGTGGTCCAAAAAACGAAATTTTAGAAAATATACATTTTTCAAAGAATTATAACTTTTGAACTATTGTATTTTCACTTTTCTATGATTAAAGTATATGAAAAAAAAAGAGTTATGTATGAATTTAAAAAAAAAATCATTGAAATAATTAAAGAAATGTCCAGTTTTTATTATTTTAGTGTCGATTACAATTTTCATGTTTATTTCAATTAAGGAATTCAGACGATATAACGTTAGGTAATTTTAATGATTGTATTGATTTATTCTAATATATGTGTTCATTCTTTTTACCCTTTTTACAAAAGAAGGGTATAAAGATCGCTTGAAAAATCGACTTTTGGTCCAAGGCCCGGAGTACCGAGTGATATATAACATTTGACTCAGCTAGTCAAGATTGTATGTTTTGGGTTTTAATTATAAACTTATCATATAAACAATAACAAAACTTCATCCGCATGCTTTCTACGACGCAGCAAACATGGCAAAATAAGTTTAACGTATGAAATGACAACAATAACTGAAATTTATTACTTTGAAAATGCGAAGTGGCAGTGCATCTTTCCAAGGAACCTGGATGCAGGATCCTTTCTCTTTAAGAATCCCAAGCATTGCATCAGCAATCGGTTTTCTAAGCAATCTTTATTTTTCCTTTGGAAAATGTATGGTAAAAACTTGTTACTCTAGAACGAAAGTGATGCACAACTCTTCAGATATTCCGCATATTCCGGATGATCCGGAAGACCATGCAGTAACCAGTCGAAATCAAAAATTGGTTACTACAGTGAATTCGTTTTCACATTGCATGTACATCTATTTGAAAATAAAAACATGAATTAATCCACCATTCGTGAGATCCGACGGTTTTAACACTTTCCTAGAAGTACTAGTAATCATAACCCGGATGTGGTCATTATGGTCCTGGAAACTTGATGTCATCACCATTGCACTATGTATTTACCAATTTCAAGGGTTTCCCAGACATTCCAGGACTCTGGCCTCCCAGAACCGTAGTTGCCCAAGTTTGCACAAGATGAAACCCACATTTTCGGAAAGCCGGTAAAAAAATCTTCAAAATAAGCCTATTGTGGTGTATGTGCGCATGTGTGGTCATATTTGAAAACTTAGTTGAAGTTTTCCTTCGATTCTCCATACATTTTATATGGGCGAAAAAAACCACGACCATGTAGGACTCATACTTTGAAAAATTGTGGAGAGCACAATGTTCATCCAATCTTCATAAAATTTTGGAAAAAGAAATTTCAAATAGTGTACAATATTAGAAAAATATAGTTATTGTAAAATGAGGAAGTTGGTTTTTCGACTTATTTTCGCCTTGGAATCACTGTGCAGTGGCGAGCTAAAAGTGGAAGAAAAGCGAAGACGACTGACCCCGTGAACGCAAGGAAGATGAGGGATTACTTCAAGCGCAATCCGTATCATTCGATTCGGGACATGGCCAAGAAGGTCAATTCTTCATTCTGGTTCGTCCAGCAGACAATTAAACGGACCGGACTTCATGTCTTCAAGGTAAAGAAGGCGCCTAACCGAACCGATAAACAGAAAATCCCGCGCCAGGGAGCTTTAAATGCTAAATCCCGCGCCAGAGCTGTAAATGTCAAATCCTGCGCCAGGGAGCTGTACATGCATCGTAATGGATGACGAGACGTATATTAAAGCGGACGCCAAAGAGATCCCCGGCCTGGAGTTTTTCGACGTAAAGTCCTGACTGGATGTTCCTGAGAAGTTCCGGAAGAAGAAGGGTGACAAGAAGTACTTGGTTTGGTAGACGATCTGTGGGTGCGGAAAATTCAGCAAGCCTTACATAACGCCCAGCACCATCATCGGAAAATATATAAAAAAGAATGCCTCCAGAAGCGCCAGCCCTGGAGTTACGAGTGTCACCTTCGTGCCCTTCCGCTGGTCCCACGAAGGTGACACTCTGTTATGACCAGGTCTGGCGTCGTGCCATTACGCGAAACCGGTGTTGGAGTGGTACGAAGCCAACAGTGTTGTTTTCGTGCCGAAGGAGGCAAATCCACCAAACTTGCCAGAACGAATATGAAGGACAAGCTCCGAAAAACATCCAAGGTCAAGCAAAAACGACAAGGATTTGATGAACGAGGTTGAATAAACCAACTTTGCAAAAACATAGCTAATATGTGCATATTTATTCCCTGAGAGTTTCAAAAATATCCTACGTAAAAAGATTTTTTGGCAATAATTTTTATAAGTGCACAAGAAGAAGAATAAGTGCACGCAACGAGCATGGTGGATCTATCAAATAGAAGGCAACGTGCGGAACCTGCTAGACTGGTGAGGTGCAGCCATGGCCAAATAGAATATGGAGACAACTTCCGTGCACTGCAGAGGCCACCCCAGTCTTAGCTTGATTGGCAAAGTTTGGTTATGTTTATACGACGAAGTGTGTGTGGTTATAAATAGGTGTCATTAATTGGTCACATTGCCAAAAATTATGTTTGGGACGCATTGAATTTATCATTGCTATTTAATCAGTGAAGTCCACTACGGCCACAAAACATGGACAATGCTTGTGGAAGACTTTAGTTTTTGTTGTTCGTTTTTGGTTCACCTTTGCTGCAGTGTGTATTTGTTTAAATCGGTTCTAAAACTTGGTGTTTTAACGTATTTTTATATTATACTGAAATAAATCAGCCACACTTGGGAGCCTCGACACCAACAGCATCCTTTCTGTTGGTTTAAATTGATCCTTAAACTCAATGTTTTACCGTATTTCTGTATTCTTCTGAAATAAACCACCCACACTTGAAAGTGGCCCCAACAGCATCCTTACTGTTGGTTTCAATCAGTCCTCAAACTCTATATCTTAACATAATTTTGTAATCTATAGATACAAACCAATCATTCTTGTGAGTAGCCCTAACAGCATCCTTACTGTTGGTTTGAATTGATGGCAAAATTTGAATAACTTTAATGTGCATCTCAGTACAGCGAATAAACCGGGAATCGATCAAGTGGAAAACGATCTGCAGATCCTCCACAGACTTAGAAGCTCCTGAAATTCAGACTTGGACCGTGTCGATTGGAAATCTGTGTTCAGCAGAGGAAACCAAGTAAATAAGTAAGTATGTAAGTAAATAAGTAGTTTGTATTGCATGTGATTTAAAGTAGTAATTTTTGCTATGTTGTGGATACATTTCATATTTTATAAGCCTCGATCATCAAATCAAAGGTAGCAAGCAACATGGTTTTTATTGATATTGGTGCCTACATTGGATTTTTCCCTTTATGCTTTGGATTTTTTTTATTTTCTCCATATAAAATTACTGTTTTGAATCTTTGTAAATATTTTTACCACGCAATGGGCATTAAACAGAAATTAACTGATGATGATGATGATGGTGATGATGCGAGCGTCTTCAAATGTCAAATAGACAAAATTTTATGCTTCACATCCCCATGGTTCACACTAATTTTTAGTAGGAAAGACCACACAATGTGTACTCTTAACACATGTGGAATATTGTGCTTTTATCATACGATACCTTAGGTCTATAAAAAACATACGACACCATCCATATGCTTTTACACGCACGACTTTATCATATCGACAACTCTGGCCTAAGGGTACAGAAAGAACTATCATCGAGAATGGATGCTCCAATCGTAAAGTGAAGGGATACAAAGTGAAACATACGATGAAAGGACATCATCACGCACATGGGTTGGTGGTACGTGTTTTGTTCGACCAGATTGTGCCATCGTCGATGGAAGATTAATGACGGAAGGACAGCATAGGTAGACAGGAATTTCATACGTCTCACTTATAGTATGTTCGAATACCTGGCTTTAGTTGAAGTATATATCGAAGAGAGGAAGCTATTCCGAATCAATGATAGGATAAATAACACCTAATTAGAGGGTACATGTTAGAGGTGACATCTTAATGTACACGTAAGAATAAGTTTCGTAGTCGAGATTGAAAACTTATCATCACTGAACGTTAACAGCTAAGAAATATGTTTTCATAAACTAACAGACGTAACCCTACTTGCACAAACCTACCCTTCACTACTTGGTTGATAATTTTAAAAAATGTGTTTTTGAAAATGTGTCACTCATCCCATTATAGAGAGCTTATTACATCCCCCACCATTGATTCGTTTGCGGGTACTGCCTACCATCCCATTGCTATGCATTGATTGCAGTTTTTGGCTTGCCAAGAAAATTATATTTGTCTTAATAATCGGAAAACCTGCCCCCGACTGTGCAGAACAAACACCAGCAAAGCAACAGACGAGTTTTATTAAATCAGACAAATTGATTTATGTAATCAGAGAGGGTTTATTCGACGTAAAAGCTGATGCGTTCCGATGTTCACTGGGGGTGAAGGGATGCACAATCCAAGTAACTCCAACCAATCTGAGTCAACAGCGCTCAAGCTTGGATTATTGCAGTCGGAAAAGATCGAACGATGTTGGAAGTGAAAAAAGAATAGGATTTGCATTCCGTCATCTTTCCGGCGGGTAAATTTCATTTATTACAGAGAATGAATACTTGCTTGCGGAGGATTTTCTCATTTTGCATGTTGCCTGCAAATGACAGTAAACAATGTAACGAGAAATGTAATATAATAATCAAGAGCTGATTGCTGGAAGCAAAGAGGTGTTTCCAACAACAGCGTTCTGTTGCGGTCCCCATTCAGATTTAACTATTTAATGCGTGAATGATGTGTAGCTATGGAAAAGTGGGAAAATAATGTTTAACTATGATTAGTCTATAACGGAAATCGAGACGAGTGGTACAATATGCAAGAATTTCGTCCAAATTTTAGGCATCACCAACGACATTAAATCGTAGCACACAATTTTGAGACGATGAAGGAAAATACATCAGGCATAGATTTGGCAATAATGTGTCCAAGACAAAATATATGAGAACTAAAAATTAAAAATTATCTTCCCATTCCCAGATCATACGGATCGTGATGACAGGTGGTAGACGAATTTGCGTACCTAAGTTCATTTGTGATCATCAAAAAAATAACAATGACACCTTATGGCTGAAATATACTCACTCCTTTTTTTCGCTGGAAATCAGCAAAATTTTGCTGGATTTTGCCGAGCTGTAAAACCAGCAATCTATCCAGCAAAAGAAATCCAGCAAAAATAAATTTCATGAAACTGACAGCAATTCACTGTAACTTCAGCAAACTTGCTTGTGATTTGCTGAACGGTCAGCAAACCCTCAATCCCCGAAATTTGCTGTTTTGCCAGCATTTTTTTTTTGCGCTTCTGAAATATCAGCGCAATGTTTTCTAAAGTAAGCCTCTTGCCTACCATGCATTGTGATAGCTAGGTAAGAGTTTATCTGCTCGATCAGATACCGCCTTCCAAACATGCCCTACGCTCAATTTCAACTACTTGTATTCAATTTCACAACCTGCCGGTACGGACCTATCAATACTTTCTCTTCACATCTTTGGTTCTAGCAGAAAACTGCTGTCCACTCCTAGAGTTGCTTATTGATAAGAATGATATTTCCAATATACAAAGAAAATAATATCTGTTTATTTCATAGAAAGTAGAAAAAAATAGAAAACAATTCATCACTTCGCATGATCTAATAAGAAGCAAGGTTCATTTTATTCCATATAACAATATTCATTGAATTCAAAATCTCCGTCTTACTCCCATCGTAACCGGTTCCAGTTGATGATTGGCAGCTTTGCCCGAACAATAGGGCCGCTCGTCACTCGTCTTCGATATCATCCACAAGATACCATACGATACGCGATATTCGCTATCTACTCGTCGCGTGAAATCACTGCTGCTGCTGCTGAGTTGAAAAGAATCAACAGAGCATTTTGTTTTCTACCTAATAAGAAACTATAACGCGTTTACATAAATTTAAGTAATTTAAACTCAAATTTTCAGTACTTTTCATTTCCGTGTAGGCAACCGTTGGCTAAGCAACTAAGTTGGTTATGCAGTCGGTTGACCTAGCCGGTGGTGAATTGGCAGCGGGTGGAGGCAAGTGCCCCAAAAGATGCGCCTAGGTAGCTGATGACTCAGCTGGCAGTTGCATGCAAGCTAGCCAGCTTGGCAGCCATTTATTTATGCAATGTTTATTATAGATTAATTATATAAATATTTTTTATAAACCAACTATATGTATTGTGCTATGCAGTCGGTTAGCTAAGCCCGTGGAGAATTCATAGTCAGCCGGTTGGCGCAACCACGAGGAGCAAACATATATAATCCACTGGGTAGCCATCTTTATATATGACAACATTAAGTGTTAAAAATTTGCAATTACTATTACAGACAGAACAATATTCTTTTGGAGTAGAACCATCTGTGTTTTGTTAGCAGTAGCGCCACGGTCTCCAAATTTCGACAGAATGCCAATAACCATTTAATGATGTATTTCACTCAAAAGGCCCTTTTCAGGGCTACTATTCTGATTTTTAAAGAGAGTTATCATTGTATGAGCATGACGCCTATCTAATTCATAAATCCTTTCGTTCGATTTCTTTTCGACAAACCAAATATTTCACAAAATCATTTTTTTGATTCGTACCTGGCTGGTTGGTGGTATGTAATGATTTCCCTATTACAGACATATCCTCTAATAAATAGTTGTTTAATGCTGGTTATAAGCTCTTCACTTACCAATCAGTGCTTAAAAGTGTGTTTGTGCATTTTAGTGCATTGGATAGAGTCCCTATATTTCGATAGGTATCTAAATATTTTGAGAAGTGTAGAAGAAAGAAGAAAGTGTAAGTGATATGTCGCAGCATATGGCAGCATATGCGTAAATTGCTCAAGCGTGCAAAGGAGCAGCGATTCTCCAACCTCCGTTTGCAATGCAAGAAATAATTTTTATTTTCTTGAATCACCGTACGGTGATCTCGATTTTCTTGTAATGACAAACATTATCATTATAACAATGTGCAAAACTACAATTAATTATTAAAATGGTATTCCCTAACAGATCCTCAACTATTTTCCATGCCATAATGATAGAGGCCATCTCATCCATCGTAGCAAATATGACAGTATCGTCATTGAAACCAAATTCTTTCCAAAGAGTGAACAAAAGAATTTTCTCACATACTTACTTCCTACTGCTGGAATAACGTTCCATTATGATCATATTCGCGCTATTTTGACCTAGACTACGTTTATCGGCAAGGGTAGGAGTCAAACGAAAACTTGAAAAATAGCGGCTTTCACGATTAATTGACATACTTTGAACGTTGATAATTTTATCATTTCTCGATGGATTTTCTTCAAATTATTTGGAGATTTTCTTTCGTTTGCTTCAATCAGTTGGATATTCTTGCGACTGTCAAATCAATTTTCAAAACTATCATTAATAATTGACTTTGAATTCCTAAACGTCCCATTAGAATTGTGTTGTACACAACCCCACTGATTTTTGGCAAGCCTTTGATAGATAATTCTGTCTTCTTGTTCCAATCGAGCAATTCCGACTCGTTTCTAACACAGGCTATTTAAAAATAATAATATTCATTCACATTGTTACGTAGTCTGCAAAACCGTCTTCGTAAGGCTTGCAAATGGATAACTGCTCTGCTGTACGATTATTTGAAGCTGAATATATTAGTTGCATGAAGTTTTTATTCGCGATTAATCGATCACCTTCACAACGGCTTCAAAGCAAACCCGTCGTCTTTCTGGTGTTTGGCTAACAGCCGCAAAAAATCAGCTGGTATTCCGGGAAACTTAACCTACTGCAAACCAAACTCTTCGTCTTCAACTCGAGGATGTACGAGGACCAATACCACCTCCGCAAAAAATTTCACCAATTTCTTACAAAGCGTTTTTGAACTCGAAGCGCACCGTAGCTGTAATCATGGACGACGAGACTTACCTGATGCTCGAAAAAGTTTTATGCACAGTTTTCTCTCATATGCGCTTGGGGTTTCTGTTTCCTTTTTTTTTCGGCAACTGTTGCGTATACCATTCATTACTGATGTCGAAAAAATGTCGAATGAACCACCTATATGTATATATTACTATTTTCCTTTAGAATCAATTTGATATCAGTGCGATCCCGTTAACTTAAAGGGTGATACGGTCAAAATTTGGTCAAGGAAAAACGCGTGTAAATCGGTGAAATCGTTTATTTAAAAAATCAAATTAAATTTCTTTTTCAAGTTCAATTAGTATAAAATTCAGGAAAAATATTCAGTTAGGCTTCCGCTTTTCCAAATCCGAATTGCCGGGCCTTACGCTTGACCCCTGCCATCAGATTTTGTACAGCCACCTTGTCCACCTTCTTCGCCGCAGAAAGCCAGTTTGCCTTGAACTGCTGCTCGTCCTTAGCAGTTTTTTTGGTCTTCTTTAGGTTCCGCTTGACAATAGCCCAGTATTTCTCAATTGGGCGGAGCTCTGGCGTGTTGGGAGGGTTCTTGTCCTTGGGAACCACCTGCACGTTGTTGGCGGCGTACCACTCCATGGCCTTTTTACCGTAATGGCAAGATGCCAAATCCGGCCAAAACAGTACGGAACAACCGTGTTTCTTCAGGAAAGGCAGCAGACGTTTATTCAAACACTCTTTCACGTAAATTTCTTGGTTGACAGTCCCGGAAGCTATGAAAATGCTGCTTTTCAAGCCACAGGTACAGATGGCTTGCCAAACCAGATATTTCTTTGCGAACTTTGACAGTTTCGTGTGCTTGAAAATATCTGCTACCTTTCCCCTTCCTTTTGCCGTATAAAACTCCTGTCCCGGAAGCTGCTTGTAGTCGGCTTTGACGTAGGTTTCGTCGTCCATTACCACGCAGTCAAACTTCGTCAGCATCGTCGTGTACAGCCTCCGGGATCGCGCTTTGGCCGTCGTATTTTGTTTATCATCGCGATTTGGAGTCACTACCTTCTTGTGAGTCGATAGTCCGGCTCGTTTTTTGGCTCGATGCACGGTTGTAGACGATACACCCAGCTTATTTGCGGCATCTCGGAGAGATAGGTTAGGGTTTCGCTTGAAACTACCGGCAACTCTCTTTGTCGTCTCAGCGGCTTCCGGTTTTCGATTTCCCCCCGATCCAGACTTCCTGGCTGTCGACAAACGTTCCCCAAACACTTTAATTACATTTGTAACGGTTGATTTGGCAACTTTTAGCGATTTTGCCAACTTTGCGTGCGAGTAGCTCGGATTTTCGCGATGCGCGAGCAAAATTTTGATACGCTGCTCTTCTTGCTTGGACGGCATTTTGACAACTGAAGAGTGAATTCCAAAATCAAAATAGGAGCAACATTCTACACACACACACCTTCAAAATGAGGGGTGTTCAGGTTTTTTAAATGCAAAATTGAAAGAAATACGTCAAGTTGATATTGACCAAATTTTGACTTTATCGCCCTTTAAGCCTCTCTTTCAATAAGCATGGGGCGATTAACGATACCTTTTTACGTTTAAACCTCTTTTGGTCACTTGAATAAATGTGGACATCAATAAAAAAAATATTAAAAATAACACTCATTCATCGGGTTGCACACCAACAACAGCCAAGTCCATATTCAACCTACTCACACCTTTGAGCAAGGGTATTGTAAAATGATTAAAATGAAGTGGGAATGAAAATTGATCCAAGGGCAAGTCAAACTAATAACTCATTTACATAGTTATCAGCTGAGACTGCTTCAGGGGAGGTCCATCTAACACGATAATATCGCCGAGAGAGGAATGGGTTACTACTATTTTGATGATGGTGCTGAAACCGTTTGATAAGTTTTCTCTCTATCCAAATTGGTTCTCAAGGGTTAATATAAATTACCTTGTTTTCCTAATGAAACACTACCATCACTTTGTGAGTATGTCAAACAGCATCTTTACTGTTGGTTTAAATCGGTCCAAATCGATTTTCAGCTCTAATAAAATTACCTTGTTTTCCCAATGAAAAAAATCAGTGGGGTTGTGTTTAACACACGACCGGCTGACGTAGACTACATTGGACCGTTTGATTAGTTTCGTTAGTTTCGTAGCGGAACATCCACAGAAAAAATAATAATGAATTTTAGGAGACGTGTAAAATTCTCCGTTGTTCAATTGAAAGCCAAAACAAGCGTAAAAAACGAAATTGTTTGCAATTTTTCATACCTGATTCCAGTTACATTCAAATGAAATATTCCATGAATTCGTGTCAAATCTAGCATTTCCTTTATACGCATTAGATAATGCAGAAAATTGAAAGTTTATTTCAAACTATGCTGCAACGCAAGTACTGTTCTAATCAGACGTTGGGTTAGCATAAGTGAGTAAGTATGTTAGTCTTCTTCTTTTTTTTTTTAGCGTTTCAAGCTTAATTGCTTTCGCAATTAGCTTATTGCTTGCTCTCAACTTAGTATTCTAAATGCACTTCCACAGTCATTAATTGAGAGCTTTCGATGACAGGTACCATTTTTGCATTAGTATGCTTGTGTGGCAAGTACAATCATACCCTATATGTCCAGGGAGTCGAGAAAATTTTCCTTAACGAAAAATTTCTAGACCAGACCGGGAATCGAACCCAGCCCCCTCCAGCATGGTGTTGCTTTGTAGCCGCGCCTTTACCGACTGCGCTAAGAGTGGACCCTGCATGTTAGTATGCATTATGAAAATAATAAATTCTATTGTACACTCTTCAGAAAGGTTTAAATGATGATACGTCCTCAAGTTGAAGGCCCTTCTCCAGCATCTCAACCTGTAGTTGGCAACGTTTAAGTTTTGCCTGATAATCACGAGTTCACTCGGCATCGGTACATGATCGGAGGATTTTCCATAAGTTCGATATTAACGCGCTTCCGAAATTTGCGCATATTTTTGGCATCAAAACGATTAGGCATCGTACTTATTCTCAGTTTCACAGTTTCTCAAAATTTATTTCTTCCTAGAAGTAAAAGTATATCCAACGCGAATCGTTAAAACAATAGAATAACTATTCATAACTGTACTAATTGGAGTATGCAGAGAATGTTACTTCGAAATATCCTTTCCAAAAATCAAACCAAAAATCAAACGTAGGAAATTTCTTGATACTTGCCGGACGCAACATTCTTTACAATTTTCCAATACCGATTGATGAGTCGGACGCGAAAAATATTCATCTTTTGTTTGTAAAATTTTAAATAGGGTATGTGTCCCTTGACTCTGCCTAATATGCAAAAATCGATGACATTGTTTATAATAACTCATAAAATATTTGAGCTAGAAGTGATATTGAACTAGTTATACACTTGTTTAGATATGTTTTATATGTCATTTGGTAGTATGTTTCACGAAAAGTTACACAACTCATTTTATAAAGCCAGAAACTTTCGAGGGATATGGATGTAATTTCGGTCTATAAGCACCAAACTAGGTCTGTTCATGGATGCAACTTCGTCCCATTCGACAGATTTGTTATTAAATGTTGTCTTCGTAAGATTTTTTTCTGATTTTTTGATTCAAGGCGTTTATAGCTGTATTCGCTCTACCCAACAAACAATTTAATAAATCAAACTATACTAAAACTGCTAAGAAACACTTAAATGATTTTCTCATATGATTTAGCGACCATAAGATAATCAAAACATGATAATTCACTCTACACAGATGTTGTTCCTTTAGTTTGTGTTAAGATGAGCCATATGAAAAACGTTCAACCGAAACTCGTACATTTTTATTGTAAATTCTACCAATAACAACATTTTTATTACGCTTTCCATACAACAGGCCATAGTTGAGAACGTGGTATAAAATATGTTCCTAACATTGGGTCTATGGTTTTCTTGTTAAATCATTGTTATTTTACATATGTAACCTGTAAGTTTATAACGTGTGAATATATTCTGTACATCTTGGCTGCATTATTCGGTTTATACGTTAAATTTCTGCAAATTTAGATCATTCGAAGATCGTGTAGATAATCTGTTCAGCTTAACCTGTAAAGTCTAAAGTCTAAAAAGTTGAGGAAATCGAAAATTATGTGGAAGTGAACAACTATTAATTGATCAATAATGTATCAATTGCTTCGAAATAAATCGGTCATCCTGATAGGAGCATAATTTTGTTGATTATCGCCGAATTAATGTCATATTTGGTACATAGGCCGAATGAAGGAGCTAGGCTAACATTACATCCCATTACCCTACTTGAGTAGATAAAATGGCAATCGTAAAAACCTCTACTTGATCAGAGCAAAAATAAATCAATCAAAAAACGATCTAGTTATTAGCGTCCGGAGTTTTTCGTGACGGCAGCCATTTGAAGAATGTACACAATGCTCAAGGTATGCAACGAAGAGGAAACTTAAACTGTTTTAGCCACCGCTGGCTGGCTGGTAAGAGCTTGGATAGTAATGCTGAATAAACTCCAATCAAACAATCTCTTTCAAAATTGAATTAGTCGTCCTGAAAAGGACGGAATTGAAATTGTCCGCTTACTAATTCTCGGTTTTTTTAAGAAGCAGGTTATGTCAGCCGTTGCACGTTGCGCCTTACCAAAGATGGCTACCAACAAGATCACACACACACACACACACACACACACACACACACACACACACACACACACACACACACACGCGCGCGCGCCTTATTTCGCTTCTTCGTGGTTGCGCCCACCGGCTGGCAACCGACTGCCTAGTACACCACTGCATAATTAATGGCTGCCTAGCAACGGTTGCCACCGCCAGCAGCCAAAGCCAACGTTGGCGCCTTGCCGCTCCGCACTGCCGAATGAAGCTAGTGCACCCTCCAGGGTACGTGCCATTACCAGCTGCCAATGAATACTGGCTCACTGCTCCGCACAGCTCCAGTACTGCAACATGAATGATTAAATTTGCTTTTATATCGTTCAGTGCTGAATATGAGACTTCCCTTGCTCACATTTGAAATCTGTGATAGGAAAGTACTGTGAATTTATGAAATCCAGCCTGCAGAACGAAATAATAAGACATCACCTTTCATTTTCGTTATTTTCAATAGTTTCAAATTGTTAACGGATAATTTTTAAAAACTAAATTTATATGCGGGAAAATTTCCAACCGATTGATGTAAACATTTTGAAAATCTATCGAGCATTTACGATGTTATAAGCGTTTAATTTGTAACGATATTTAGTGACGGTCGATTATTTTTCGATTTTCAATTGACACCCAACATTTGCCGTAAGACATTTCAATTTTTCATGACGGCAGCCATTTGTAAATTGTTCACAATGCTCAAGGTATGCAACGGAGAGAAAATTTAAATTGTTTTAGCCACCACTGTCTGCCATGTGGTTAGTTGTTAGATAAATTCAAATTAAACAAACTCTCTCAGATTTGGATTGGTCGTCCTGAAAGGACGGATTTGAATTAGTCCTTCTCGGTATTTTCACGAAGCAGGTTATTTCTGTACATTGCGCTTCAGATAAAGATGGCTACCAAAAATATCACATACTCAAGCACGTTATTTTTCTCCTGGTGATGGCGCCCACCGGCTGGCTACAAATAATCACCGGCTTGGGCAACCGACTGCATAGCACACCACTGCAATTTTTTTGTGGCTGCCTAGCAACGGTTGCCTAGCCAAGGGCTTGCTAGCTACAGTCTCAGAGCAATTAACTAGCTCATCACTGGTTGGTCGCTAGTGCACCTTCTGTGGCATATTCCACTACCTGCTACGTTGGCGCCGCGGCCGTGCCGCTCCGTACTACAGGTTTCATGCCATCGGGGTTGCCTCCAGAGTTCATACCATTGCCAGCTGCCTGTTCCTTGAACGCTCCATGTGCTGCTCAGCTCCAGTACTGCGACACTAATGAGTAAAATTGCGAAGGGGTACCCGTTTTATATCGTTCATTGCTGCATATCCCTCCCTTGCTTAAATTTGAAATCTGTGATAGTAAAGTACAGTGCATTTATCAAATTTACTCTGAAAAATCGGTATTATAACACCTTATATTTTGGTTATTTTCAAAAGCTTAAAATAGCTAACGGATAATGTTTAATAATTGAATTGATACGGAAAATTTCAAACCGACTGATGTAGACATCTTGAAAATCTATTCAGTATTTATTAAGTTATTAGCGTTTAATTTGTAACGATATATCGTGACGGTCGCTTATTTTTAGATTTTCAATTGACACCCTACCCTTGCCGTAAGACGTAGTCTACGTCAAAACCACCATCACACTTTGTGAGTGGCGTCAATAGCATCCTTGCTGTTGGTATGGTTCGGTTAAAATCGGAAATCGGTACTAATATTTGAATATTTCACTAGATAGCTTACCGTTTACCAAAATGAACCCTGCTGTCACCCAATCCTGTTATCTAACATTCCATTGATTTCTCGTGGAAGTGCAGAGGATTCCTCGGATTCCAATAAAGCGAGTATCAAGTCAACATACTCCTACCCTTTCCTTATCTGACCTGCGTTCGGATGGGTTGAGATAGTTTGGGATCACCAGTTTTTACCCATTGAAGATGCATGGTAGTATGTATGGAGTAGCATCCTCGAGCAGTCAATCATGCTCACGCACATTAGCGCACGTGAGGATGTTCAAGACGTTTGATTTGAATTCGGATGAGTAATAACGAAGAATAATAGCCATTAAAATACCGAAACCTGCACTACCTGCTAATAATTTATTTTACGAGATGTCTGGAGCCTGGTGCCTTTTTTATTTTTTGGTGGAAAATACTGATTTATTTTTTATTTATTTTTTTCGAACTCCATAATTTCTTTCGTGAAAGTAATCAGCAGATATTCCAAAACGTTATCTTAATGCTCTATTAAGGGCTTACGCTGAAGCATTCTCGACGGCAGCCATTACCTCAAAATTTAGAATTGATATAACTCAGAATATTTACTAGATATTGAATATTTCATCACATCAGTTAGTATGCTTACTTGCTGTGAGCAATCTGATGGAGTTCAATTCAATGTTCATTCACTAACAATCGAGATAACATGAAATAGCGAGGAAAGTTTGCGAGAGAGAAATAAAAGATAGGAAAAAATACATGGAGCAGCAATTCATCTTCAGCCCAGATTTAGATTTATAAAATTTGTTTCAAACCTTGGCTGAATATATCTAAATAAGTTTTGAAATTTACATTCTCCAGGCCGATATTCATATTCAAAACCGTAGAACAAACATTCGTAACCCAAACATACAAATCATCACAATCGTTAATACTTAGAAATGTTTGATTATAATCTCCAATAATGTCCTTAATTTGTCATTCAATTACCCAGATGATCATCCAATCCATTTTCTGTCTTTCAATCCAACCATTGGGCCTATTTCGTCCTTAGTAATTATATGCAAATTAGATTTAATGTATAATAAACAGTTCCTTGGTAATCTAATTAATCGAAACACCAGTCTCCTCGCGCCTGAAGTTGGCCAACCATCGACGACAATAGCAGTGCCCACGAGGAGTAAGGTGAGACGATGCAAAAGGTTGCTACACGAAGCAATTATGATGTGATCTCGGGCGACGAATTTTGCCGTCATATACTCAGCTGTAATTATTCATGCGATATTAACAGCAACAGTGAAGCGAACCGTCACAAGAATGTCACCATAATTACGAAATGATTAGGATTTAACTAAAATGGAATATATTTTATTATTTACGTGAATGAGGCTCAGTGGAGCGAATGTTTCCTCTACTGTGTAATTAATGTTGATTGCTGATTTATAAGGAGATTCATTCAAAACTGAAAGCTTTTTGTAGTCATGAGCGTATGTGTCTTCATTGTGCACTATCCTTCAGCTCTGTACGTTAAGTATGTGTTGGACTAACATTCTCTCCCACTCCCCACAGTTGTATGGACGTGGCCAAGGTTGGCTTTGTCTACTGGAAGCTGCATGTCTGGTATAAAAGGGTTCGAAATCATCCCCCGGGTTTCTTATCGAATGACAACGGAACCGGATGTGATAGTCCTCTTAACAGTAGATTTAGCACTCACAGCCTGCGATATTGTGCAACTGTAAATGCTATGCTATGTTATCATTCAGCTCTGTAACTATAAGCTTTTAAGCAAAAGACTGATGCAAATTTTGAAAAGCTCGGTTTAGAATGCTTATCCATCCATAATTTGAACTAATTTAGAGTGAAACTGACTTTGCACAATCTAATTGAAGTTTGCATATATATATTTAAACTTAACATCGCATAGACTGATCAAGAAGTATTTTAATCCTATTCTTAAATTTTAATTTACCAATATTAAAGAGTCACACACTTGATTGAACCACAATTCTCATGTCATTATTGAAAGTGACCAAAGGAAGCCGAAGATTATACGACGGAAGGCTTTTCAAGTATTGCTTCGACAGCAGAGGTAAGTTGCCGTCGTACTCAGCAAGGAGATTTGCAGTAGAGACCGGTGATCAAGAGCTACAAGATTGGCACGTTACACTAAAGGGAACCGTGGTCGAGTTCTTTCGTTTGGTGATGTAGGCCCAGAAAGATGGAGGGTCTTGGCGGGCATTTATTTAGAAGCGATCAATATACTCACGGAAATGATCATCTTGCAGTCAGCTGTACTTCTTTTCAGCAAACTTCAGATCTCATGTTCGCAAAAGTTTTGTGGCGAGAGAAGGTTGGTTGAACTACCTTGTAAGCCGGTAAGCATTAACGGAAACAGTTGCTCTAATGATTTGATTAACAGTGCTGTAGAAAGTGGTCACGGAAACATCAATAGAATCTTGGTTAAGCAGCTCATTCCAGTCCTGTAAAGCGATTCTTGCATTTGCGGCTTGGTAATCACAGCGAAATCATAGTTGTTTCGTGTCATGAGGGCTGCTTGGGATTCTTCCTCACGAGAACGGGCATCCACTGTTACAATTAACGGCTTATGGAGCGTCGATTTTTTGTAGAGCAGATGGCGGCTCGAAGAGATCTAGGATACATGGATCACTTACGAACACCAAGTCATATAGCTTACCGTTCGCGTTCAGAAGATCATTCACTTGATGGAAGCCATCTGACTTGAAAAAAATACATACAGTTTGTAAGTACCTTAGCTCAAATTAGTAAAAGTTTTTACGAAACAGAAACCGCCATCTTGGAATCGAAAATCACATATCAGATATTGATTTATAGTCTTTCTACGCAGTTCGCGATCCAAATGGTTAGTTTTTTCAAGGGTTTTCCACAGTATTTCCCACTTTTTCCGAAACCAGAAGGCACTATCTTAGATTCCACAATGGCATCGGACATTTTACCCTTTATACGCCTTTCCTGATCTATTAATATCCATATCGCAGGGTATGTGATAGTATTTATCTCCTTTATAAAACAGAAGCCACCATCTTGGATTACAATATGGCGTCATGACCAGTAACGCTGGTAGATCACCTTTTCGAGGTGCGTTACGGGGTATCAGATCTACCACCGAACCCTAGTCCGAATCAATTCAAACTAGGGAACATACATATTTGTTTTGTAATCAAAGGAACATATCTTAATCCTTGTTACATATTATGTCTTGTGAAAAGTGACAATACTCGGATTGAGCTTAAAATAAGGAAAACATTGTTAGTCTTCATTTATGTGAATTCTCATTTTCTATTTGATGTTCTATAGTTTGAATTGGTTGAACTAGGGTTCTGATGCATGGTCAGTATCGGAGTCATAGTTTGTTTTCTTTGCAATGATTCCGGTTTTGACTGATAAAAGGACGCGCCTTTGAAGAGTGCTCTCACTCCTCAAAGGTTTTAAATAGCGAAAATTATCAATAGAAGAAAAAAATGTCTTAAAACATCGATTTCTAGCCTAAATACGCCGTCCCCTATCCAGAAGTATCTATATTGCAGGCTTCCTGACAGTATTTCCTACTCTACGCACAGAAAAAAATAATGAATTTTAACAAGCGCGTAAAATTTCCCCTCGTTTAATTCTATGCCAAAGGAGGCGTAATCAGTGAAATTGTTTGCAATCTTTCATGTGCCATACAACAATGTTCGCAGTTTTTCATACAACAGGCTAGATTCAGGCGTTATCTGACTCAACTTTACATGAAATATCCCATCATTTTCTGACAAATCTAGCATTCCCTGCATGTACATTAGATAACACAGAAAATTCAATGTTTCTTTTTATCTGTGCGGAACTAAAGTAACCATTTTGGATTTCTAAATCGATTTCCGGCAACAAGACGCCGTCTGCGTTCCAAAAATATCCAGATTACAGGGTATCTGACAGTACATATTTCCCATTTTTCAGAAATCAGAAGCCGTCATCTTGAATTCCAAAATGGCGTCAGACATCGATTCCGAGCCATTAAACTCTGTTTCCGATTCAAAAATATCGATATTGCAGCGTATTTGACAGAATTTATCATTTTTTTTTCGGAACAGAAGTCGCCATGTTGGATACCAAAATGACACCGAACATCGATTTCCAGCCTGAATTTGCCGTTTCTGGCCCAAAAATATTCACTTAGCAAGGTATTCAACAGTATTTCTCACTTTTTACGCAGAAGCCGCCATCTTTGATTCCAAATAGCCGTTCCCGATTCAAAAATATCCATTTTGCAGAGTTTTTAACAGTAATCCAGATGTATAAGATATTCATATGTACAAGAGCGCCACGTAGTGAGCCAATTTCGGACTACTATCCACCAACCGGAAGGCTTTGATCAACTGAACATCTTTGCTGAAGACAGTAACTCTCCATATGACCAGCATCTCGCGATATTTCATGTTGGAACTAATTAATACAAGTATTTTTCATGCCAGCTAGCACATACTTCGGAAATCCCGAATTAATTAGACCATCACGAGCTAGCTATTGCCCTTCTCAATAAGTTTCAGACAGTGATACCACATTGAAAAGTGTGAAATCATTCTAAAAAATTGAGCAGCAATTCAAAGTTGAATAACTTTCTTATTTCAAACTCAAATTAAGCAGGGTTTGCTTAAAAGGAAAGTGCCACGTGTTTTTAATGTGCCTCCGATTTTTAATTCAACTTTTTTTTTAATTTTTTAATAATTTTAATTTTGATTTTTAATTCAATTTATAGTACCTCATTTTGATAAAAACTGACCTAGTTAAAATCCTGACTCTTTTGTGACTACTTTGATGGTAATATTTGAACTCGTGACTTTGACGTGGGAAGTATGAATGTTAACCAGTAGGCCACGGGGGTTCTGTGGTCGAAATTTTTTTATGATTAATTTTTATTTGAGAATCGAATGATAGTAATATCTTGTCGCAAAAATCCATACGATATTTGAAAGAATTCTGTTTATGGCCATCCAACTAAGGGTTTCTAATAACACAGATAAGATAATAAGAAACCCTCAAATGATTTCCTAGCTATGCGAGGTTCATGCTTCATATACATGCTTATTATCACTGGAACGAGCATTCATAAGACCACGGTCTGAAATGATGCCACAGGATATCAGACGCATTTCAACCCAAGGAAAAATAAAACTTTAGTACGTATAATTATTGTCACATAACATATCACATCACAGCGTTATGGTTCATAAAAAGCAATGGCTAACGGCACCTCCCTCAAACCATCGTCGATATTTATGGGCAGTTAATTTCGCTTGAAATGAAGAGTACCGCAACGTATAGTCAATTCAAACTACATTAAGCTAATGGAAAGCACCGATAAATGGTTTAGTTGTCATGTTAAATGGACTCATCGCACCGTTCCGGATGATGGAGACGATAATCACTGCGTCGAAAAACGTTCAAATCTACTTTATCTTATTTTCCCTTTTGCATGGTGGATTCATTAGCATTGCAGGACAAAATTGTACGCGAATGTTTTTCAGTGAGCGGAATACAAACCCGGTCTAACCTAATTTTCGGGACTCAAATGCACGCGCCTTCAGAAATTCAACTCACGTTCCGCTAAAAATGTATAAACAACGGAGGGAATATAGAAAATATGAAACAGGCATGTGCTTACTCGACCACCGAAAATGGCTCGCTCCAAGCGCAAAACCGGAAAATTTTAATAATTCCAAATGAAATGATAAATTACAGCGGGCATCAGAACAGACCGTCGTCGGACGGAAGAGAGAATGAACAGATTGAATGTGTTTCGCAGATAGCACTACTGTTGCAGCTTCTGTGTATACATCATCATCATCATCATCATCGCCATCACCAACATTGGCGCCATCCTTTCCAAATTCCTGCAGCTTCCCTGTATTCCAGCTCATACAACCGTCAGCAGCAAAATTCTCACTTCAAATTTACATGCACAGCAGGTCCGGATGCGGAAGTTGTTCGCATCATGGTAGACGTAGATGCTAAAGAGACTGCACCAGATGACATCTTTCGATACCCAGCCGCCTTGCTATCTCAATGTCTGCATTAGACTAGTGCAAATCGCGTTCTGAAAAGCCTTTCGGAATTTGAGCACATTTTATACGAAACTGACACTGCCAGCGTCATTTGAAGTTTGCATGGAAATAACTATGGGGAAAGACAACACTTAATTTTTAATTGTCTACAAGCTTTTTCCTAAATTCATCTGACAAAATTATCCATGAAAGTTCTTATAGAATATAATAATTATAATAATTATTTAAGAGATTGATAATCTTTTGGCGGGATCAAACACCTGCTCAGTCAGCAACACTGTGATACTGATACACCAATGTTGCCTGCTGTGCAGTTTATGAAGCCTAGCCACTTGAATGATTAACTGCTTTTGTTCCTTACATTTATACGAAAAGTAATGTTCTGCAATGTTGTTGCAAGAAAATGTTAGGCTGAATGCTTTAACAGCAGGTTAATTTAGCAAATTTTTAGAGCGAAGCAATAAAAAATTAGAGATTTTCCATAGTAATTCCTATATATATAATTCAAACAGTCAGTCACAAACTAAATGAGTTCAATTTTTGGAAGGCATATAAGGACCTAATTTGAAATCGTTTAAGCATTGGGTGCGAAAATTTAAAAATTTGCATCAGTCTAATCTGCATATATAGAGCCGTGCAGGCATATGCTAAAATAGACAATAGCTAGCAATGTTATTCCGTCTTGCCGTCATGATTTTTATTTGCATAAAAGCAACAGTTTCCCACACCACGGTTTTATAAATTCTTGTAATTGCTACACTTGCAATTACATTAAAACTGTCTCGACTGTTGTGCCACCTGATCCACTACATGACCTACCCTAACGAACGTAAATTAGTATATCCACCCACTACGCTAGTTCAGTATTTGATCAAGTTCGTCTCATATAATCGTGTCTCAGATCAATTTTTATAACGTATTTAATTTCTTTCTTTTGTACTCCTTTATCATATACGACACATTATCACTTGTTATTTTCTGTACTCGCATCCAAAGGCACGCGCTATGAAAGACGATATTTATGATTGGCAAATAGCCTTCAATGACAGCATAATTTTTGTTGAGATTTGGGGCTTTCCATGCCCCAGATCTCAATCATATTATGTGTTCTTTCATTCCCAAGGTGTTGTGTGATGTCTCACCTCGTGTCCAGTCACTATTCTTTAAACGCTCAACGGCTGGACTTAATTACAGCAATCTCTGTGAAGCTGGTCAAAATTACCAGGACGCAGATCACCTAATTGTTCTTGTGTTTTGTGCTAAGCATGGAAGAGTCAGATAAGAGTTCTATGATTCCCTTCGGGCTCGAGGTAGACAACCGAAGTACCGAAATATTTTGGCTCTACGTGATCTGGAGTTCATGAAACTAATTTATTTATTTTTGGTCTTGGAATGTTGTTTGTTTAAATTGTATTTTTTGTTTTAGTTTTTTGATTCCGGTGTAATTTCAAATAAAAAAATGTACAGGGTGCGGCAGAAAATAATGCGAAAATGTTCAAACTTGAGTATTGGTCTAATTCGTGTAGCTAGTGACTAATTTCTGTCGAAAGTGTATTTGTTTATGTTTACTTTCAAGTGCTGCACCCAAACATTCTATTTGTTTTATTGCAAATTCGTCAAAATGTTCGCGAAAGAAGTGATCACCAGTTTGTTGCTCGCCCAGAAGAAGCCGAAAGAGATTGCCAAGGTGGTAGGGTGCCATTTGGCAACAGTTTACCGCATAAAAAAGTCCCTGCAGGATGGTCCTAAGCAGCGGAAGCCGGGAAGCGGACGTCCGCGCTTTTCACGCACGCTGAACGTGATCAAATCGGTCCGTGCAATAATTGCTCGCAACCCGGTGCGTTCGATAAGAAAACTTGCAAAGGTAGCCAATATTTCGGAGAAATCCATGCGGTGAATCATCAAAGAAGACCTGCATGCATCTTCCAGAGCCAGAGTGAAACGCCACTTGATTACGGACCTGGTCAAGGAACTACGAGTGACTCGTTCCAAGAGATTACTTTCCTTGTTGAAGAAGGAAAAAATGATAATCCTGTTCTCCGACGAAAAGCTTTTCAGCATCGATGCTATGGCCAACAGCCGCATGGACCGGTTCATTTCACCGAAGAAAATGTAGAACGTTCTGGAATAAGTGAAATTAAAATTTCAAACCAAACATCCGGCTGGTGTCATGATGTTTGGCTTGGTGGCGTCCAACGGTTTGAAAATGCCGCCTGTTTCCATTGATGCTGGAGTTAAAATCAATACCGAAGTGTATATCGGTATTTTAAAGGAAAAAGTGCTTCCCTGGGTGAAGGCCAACTTCTCCGAGGACCAAAACGTTGTCCTACAACAGGATGGGGCGCCGTGTCACACGTCCAATCGAACCCAACAATGGTTGAACGATAACATGAAGTTTTGGCCGAAGGATTTGTGGCCCCCTAGCAGTCCAGATCTTAATCCGTTGGATTATTCGATTTGGGCATATGTTGAAGCATGAGCCTGCAAAACATCACACCCTAGTGTGACAACCCTGAAGTCAACCATAACACATGGCACATGGCAGTAAACGTCGGAGGACTACGTCCGAAAGGCATGCTATGGCTTCCGGCGTCGGCTCGAGAATGTTATTAATAAAAATGGAGGACACATTGAATAAATTTGTTTAAAAGGACTTTATAAAGATAACTGCTTTCGAAAATGTTGATATTATTGCTTGAACTAGTTGAAAATGGGATTTGAAAGAAATAGAACAAATTTTCGCATTATTTTCTGCCACACCCTGTATAGTAGGAAGTAGATAATTGAGAATTAAAAATACACATGTTTTGAAATTTCCGCTCCCTTTTTCCGTCCGTAAAATTGATACTCCCGCTAATCTCGAGATGGCCGGGAGTTCTCCCCATTTTAACTATGTTTATAAAATCATTGATGTATATTGAATAAAAAACTTGGCTCTATAAAGTTGAATCGATTGAGCCTGGACAAATACAAACCTATTAATTTTTTTTTTTATTAAAAAGACCGTGCGTTTCGTAGTTGCTAATCCGTTACTGATCAGTACAAGTGTAATTGCACAGAGAATCTCATAGATTGAGCTTGGGAGTAGCTTTACATCTTCAATGTACAAGTTCACTAGTTTATATGTCAATACCGGTGCCGGCCACGTCCTCACGGTCTTCGGGGAGAGAGGAAGGATGATTAGTTTGACAATCATTGGTTAGAGACGACCCGTAACGCTGGTAGATTACCTTTTCGTGGTGCGTTAACGGGGTTTCAGATCTACCACCGAACCCTAGTCAGAATTAATTCAAACTAGGGAAAAAATTTGTTTTTGTAGTCAAAGCAAACATATATTAGTCTTTATTACATGTTATGCCTTGTGAAAATTGATAATACTCGGATTGAGCCACCGAGGATGAGCTTGGAATAAGGAAAACATGGTTAGTATGCATTTATGTGAATTCTCATTTTCTATTTGATGTTCTATAGTTTGAATTGGTTATGACTAGGGTTCTGATGCATAGTCAGTATCGGAGTCATTGTTTGTTTTTTTGCAATGATCCCGGTTTTGACTGATAAAGGGGCGCGCCTTTGAAGAGTGCTCTCACTCCTCAAAGGGCTTAAAAAGCGGAAACTTTCAATAAAACTCGATTCATTGCCAACAAAACAAACAATGACAACTGTAACAACACCAAATACTTCATCATTTCTCAATAGTGATGAAGTAACTCGACATGCACTTAAAAAAGGATACGGGATATACTACAATAGATCAAATTACTGGTCGCAGTTTATGCCCCGAACAGAGGGAAAAAAATTGGTTAGAGACTGTGTTTACCTCTGCGTCTCCATAATTGTCAAGGGAAGGGTAGTTTTGTGTTAGTAAGGCAGGTTATTTTTAGATCATGAATTCACTAAGGTAAGTGATGCGATCAATGAAAGCGCACTAAACTGCTTTTTATTTTATTTTAAATCTAGTGGTGATAGAAAGAGGCAAGTGACAAATGGCAAGGAAAGGGACGGGCCTGAGATTGAACTCCCGACCATCTGCTCAGTAAGCAGAACGAGTAACAACTGAGCTACCCAGCCACGTCAGCCAGGACAAATACAAACTTTTAACAAAAACTCAAAAAGTCACGATAGATCTATTTAAAACATGGTGAAGCAAAATCGGAGTCATTTTGTTTTTAATTTTGAGCTTCGTTTACTTACGAACTGATTAATTTCGTTTTTGCTACGTCATTTCCAAAATAGATCTATCGTTCTTTGATGAAGTTAAGCAACTGAATCATTGCCTAATAACGTATGCGATAAAAATAAAGGGACTGATGTTAGAATTTTTTATGCCACCTGTTGGTGAATCCAACTTTGTGCAGCCAATCGCAGCAATCCTGTTGTGTACAGTAAAAAAGTGACAGCATTAAGAGTTGATTAGCAGCAGCCATGAGAAACCAGTCAAGCAACTTCGCTCGATGCATTCTTCGTACTGCCAGCTCCACCCCGGAGCAAAGAAAATGGACATCGTGAGGCATTTCGTGTCCGTCAGATATATCCAATCCGGCATTTTCAACATCCTCTTCGAGAGAGTTGAAGGGAAACCAGGTTCCGGCCGTCCGACAGCGCTGGGCGCCATGGGCATTCAACTACGCATCAACTTTTGAGAGTTACAAATTTAATTCATTCAAACAAAGCTGAAGGCTGCTCCACTGGAGTTGCTCTTCTAGACATAGAAAAAGCATTCGACAGTGTTTGGCATGAAGGTTTGATTGCGAAACTGAAAAAGTTCAATTTTCCGCTTTATATCATGAAATTAGTTCAAAACTACTTAACTGATAGAACTTTGCAAGTAAATTATCAGAATTCTAAATCTGATCAATTGCCTGTCAGAGCTGGTGTTCCTCAAGATAGCATTCTTGAGCCAATACTTTATAACATTTTCACTTCAGATCTCCCTGATTTACCTCAGGGCTGTCAAAAATCTTGCTTTGCTGATGACACAGGCATTTCCGCTAAAGGAAAAAGTCTTCGTGTTATATCCAGGAGGCTACAAAAAAGCTTGGACATTTTTACAGATTATTTTCAAAAATGGAAGATTTCTCCTAATGCTTCCAAAACTCAACTTATAATATTCCCACACAAGCCTAGAGCTGTATTTTTGAAACCAAGTAATAGTCATATGGTCACTATGAACGGAGTTCCAATTTCTTGGTCAAATCAAGTAAAATATCTTGGACTGATACTTGATCAAAAATTAACTTTTAAAGATCACATTGAGGGCATTCAAGCCAAATGTAATAAATATATAAAATGTTTATATCCTCTTATAAACAGAAAATCCAAACTTTGTTTGAAGAACAAACTTCTAATATTCAAACAAATTTTTAGACCGGCTATGCCTTATGCTGTGCCAATATGGTCTAGTTGTTGTGCTACAAGGAAACAAGCACTTCAAAGGATTCAGAAGTTCTGAAAATAATTTTGAAGCTGCCACCATGGTTCAGTACTATTGAATTACATAGAATTTCAAACGTTGAGACTCTAGAAGAAATGTTCAACAAAATAATTCATAATTTTAGACAAAAATCATTGCAGTCATCAATTGCAATGATCAATTCTCTCTATACATAAGAACTAGTTTTAAGAAATCAATAATTATTCTTACACGCAGGCAAAAGGAACCCTGTTAAAAATACTGAATAGACAAAGTAAAAATAATATTAACACAATTAGATATAAATGATAGCATATAAGGTTGAAATGTTAATTACTTAGCAGGATGACCTAGGTTAATATATGAATGTAAAATAATGTAAAATTTGGAATAAATAAAGAGTTAAAAAAAAAGAATGAAATGTAAAATCAAACATTAGCCAAATGGCACACAGCGAATCAGATTAGCCCAGAATTGGTAAAAAGTCCATTTGCAAACCGGAAATGAAAAATACATTGAGCAATAAGTGCAAAAGCCTACCACAGATTCCGTAATTTTCAAAAGCCTTCCACATCAGTTATTTTCTGCGTTTTATACTGGACATATATGCAACGCTAGATGTCATAAATTGAAGGTATGTTTCGTGTTTAAGCCAGATACCGCCTAATTCAGGTTTGTTGTATGAAAATGTGAAGGTAATGATATGATGGAAATAATACCATGTTGTAAAGAAATACTACATAATGTACAGATAAAATAATACGATGTTGTAATAGAAATAAATGATAGCATATAAGGTTGAAATGTTAATTACTTAGCAGGATCACCTAGGTTAATATATGAATGTACAATGATGTAAAATTTGGAATAAATAAAGAGTTAAAAAAAAAAAAAATAAAAATTCAATGCCGCTATTTGCCTCTTCCGCTGCGATGTTAGATGATTGAAACTCTCAAATAGAGAAAATTCCAATGTGATATTATGAAATAAAGTTGATCACCTGGCAGCCTAGCAAAATAGCAAAGAAAACTTAAGCAAACAATTATGCAACAATGATGGTTTTAGACCCCTTCAGGAATGGAAGAGCTTCCATACAAATGAGACAGAAATTTCTGGATAACTCGAGAACTAATCAAGCAAATGGAACTAAATTTGCCATGTGGAATTTTTTGGAGGCTAGAAATGTTGTTATGGTGATTCGAGGGAGGGGAGGCTTTGGAAGAGGGGCTCTCATACGAATGAAACACAAACTTCAACCAAACAAGAGAATTTTTTCTGGAAACTAAACACAAAATATGTATTTCTAGGGTAAGAAGCATGTTCTGATAAAAGTTTGAACCCCTTCTTAGTCAAGAAAGGAGGATGCATGAGCTACTTTCAGTGCTACATTATGCAAGAAGTTAATCTAACGTAATGCAAGACAAAATTACGTTCAAACTGACAAGATACGGCGTAGTTTGAAGAACACAAACAAAAATAAAAACAAAAACAAAATAAATGATAAAACTCTACAACCGAATTCAAACATTAGCAAACAAAAATATTTTGACAAAGCTCATTGCAAATAACAAACAAGAACACGGCAGTTTTATTAAATATTCATTTTTTTTTTTTTTCAATATATATGAACGAATATATTATATTCAACCGCATCAGACGTTTGACGTCGACACCTTCGCCTGTGTAAAACATAACGTTTGCATTTAAAAAAATGGACAAAAATTGCCGATTTTTCATGGGTTTACCTTCACCCGCACTGACGAAACTACCCATGCAGCATCAATCATAGTAACCCATGAGTCAGCAGACAAAATTTGACAGCTCTATCAGTCGAACTCTAACCGTGAAGCAACTCCGTTCAGAAGTGTGCGCGTTCAAAGAACGGCACCCCGCCTCGTCGAAAACGGACATCGTGCGGCACTTTGTGCACGCCGGATACGCCCGTTTCGGCATCTACAACATCAGACTACAATCAGAGCATCGAAAGAAAGCCCGGTTCCAGACGGCCGACGACCCTGAGCGACAAGAAGCTCCAAAGAAAGACCTAGGGAAAGGTGCCCAAGTAACCACAAGCATTATATTATTGCACTTATTCAACCCAAAATCAACATCGGTAATGCGGGATCGCATCAATTGAACAGTTGTCAAGTAATGAAGCGTTAGATTAGCTTAAGAATGTAGTGATGCATTACCAATGCAATAATGCTACTTTAGCAATGCCTTATGGCATTACAAAAGATATAGCATTAGTTCGATCTTAGTGGGGCCTTTTTCAGCTTTAATCCAACTTCAATGATGCACTAAACGTAATACATATGCCCTATATATGCATGCTATTTCAGCCTCGTGGTTACTTGGGTGGCTACATCGGCCGGGAGGTCCGTTCAACCAGCCATACGTTGAAAAAGTACCTGGCGAACATGAACATACATGTCAGGAAGCGGAAGTCACGTCCACTGGTTTCCGAGCTGCAGGCAATGACGCAGCGGCAGCAACTGAATAAGATGGTCAACTCGATTTTTCCGACGAATCGCGACGTGGCGGTGGTGATGGACGACGAGACCTATCTCACCCTGGATGGCAACGACTGACAGGGCACTTTGTATTTTACTTCCCCCACGAAGGAAGTGAGCTCCGAGGTGATGTTCAATTCACACACCAAGTTCCCCAAGAAGGTGCTGCTGTGGCTGACAATAAGCGAGAAGGGAATGTCAAAGCCGCTCTTCTTTCGCTCCGGACTGGCCGTGAACGGGGAAATTTATAGTACGAAATACCTGCCAGAATTTGCGTCGTTTGTCAAGAAATACTATAAGGGCGAAGACGCGGTTTTCTGGCCGAATCTGGCGTCTGCCCACTACTCGAAGCGATCGTTGGAGGAGCGGCTGAATATCGATGTGATACCCAAGTCGGCGAACCCGCCCAACGTCCCCCAGCTGCAACCCATCGAGAATTTCTGGGCCAACCTGAAGCGTAAGATCTACTCCAACAGTTTTGTCGCAAAACTGAGGAGGAATTGATAAGGGCTTCAAATGGTGAGTTGATAACTTCGAAGGAGGGTGCAACCGACCTCTCGTCCTCACAAGTTCCTACCTCACGCCTCCACGAGTCATATGATCACAAAAGACTGCCAGCTGAAACATGGAGACGCTGGTTGGCGTAGCCTGGGCAATTTTGTCAATCTGACAATATCGAAGTGAGGGGGTGCGACTGAAGATCGTGTACCGTAAGTCATGTTGTATATTTTCCATTCTCAATTTATTAATAATTTCAGCACGCATTAGAATCATCGGCATCGAAAGCTCTCAATTAATAACTGTGGAAGTGCATTTGGAACACTGAGTTGAGAGCAGGCAATAAGCAATTTGTGAAAGCAATAAGCTTAAAATGCTATATATAATAACGCTTTAGAATCATCTTTGCATTCCAAAACCATGTAAGAGCCTGGAGCAACATGACAGGCATCAAAGGCTCAATTTGTTTTTCAGGATTTCAGCATAACATTTAATTTAAAATTGCATTTCTAAACTTCAACTACTATATTTCATAAAAGATTGGCATGTGCATATAAGCAATGTAGGATTGAAACCTGAGAGTAGGATTATATTTTAATATTGTGTTAAGTTGTATTATGGTAAGAAAAGCTATTATGTCAGAAATCAGCAAACCGGACTCCTCGATCACTACAATTGCTATCTTTGAAATGTTACTAGAAGAGTATACAGAAAAATATTACAACATGTGTTATAAAATAATATCTTTTATTGAAATTTTATCTTTGATATTTGGAATGATCTTTTCTGTTTTCAGCTTTTCCAGGACTAGAAGGATATTAATACATATCTAATTTTTATTTATTTTTCAGTAACAATCCATTGGATGTATCATTTAAGTTTGAAATTTGAATAATTTAGCATTCTTGTCTATAATGATATCCTGATTTTTCGTGTACAAAATATACTAAATTTTAAATAAAATATAACTGGGAAAGGGAGGGACCATCAGGGCACCCAAGTAAAAAGATTTGGATAGGGAGCATGGGACTGCCTCCTCCCTATTGTAAACATTTCGCGGAACGAGGGCGGGCTCTTCGACCCCATCTATTGGGTTTTTTTCTGTCAACCGAGGGCTCGATTCTAGTACTGTCTGTGTGTCCTTGATTTTGGAAGGAGATTTTTTTCCCTATATTCGCGAGTTTCGCGTAAGTGTCTCTGCTTACGGACCCGCCCAAACGTTTTTGGCCCTTCATACAGGAGCTTGATGATCACAAACAATATTAGAATCCTGATCAAATCGTTTCTCAGATTATTCCACTGCTATGGAAAGTTACCTTGCTACAATAGATGGTAGTATTATATCATCATCATCATCAAAACTGAGGAGGAGTTGATAAATAAAACGAAGAAAGAACTCAAAAAATGCCTACACGCATATTTTCGTCCGCCATGGCGAATGTTTCGGTTAACTGCCGGAAAGCCACTCGCAAGGGCGTAGAATTTTTTTGCATGTAAGCTTAAATAATTACCTTCCATGGGAAATTTATCAAAAGCAATTGTCTGTCTTAGCTTTTTTTTATCACCATCCGAAGAAAGTCCATTTTTTTTATACAAACGTTAGCGTCCATCAAGTCATCAAGTAGCAATAACCTAACAGATGGCACCAAAGATTTGTTTTGGTTTTGTGGGTAGGAAGATGGAAAGCTAGGTAAACTGTCAGATTTAATGTAACAATGCGTTGACAAGTCGGCGCTGGGAGTAAGGCAATTTAATTTAAAATTTTACACAAGGAATTTGATTTTTTTTTTTAGAACTCTGTCTGCGATGTAAGTATGTTGGATGCTTGTTTTGCAGCGATTTATCACAAAGCTTTCATTTTGTATTCATTTTCCTCCAACACGAAAAAAACAGTTGTCAAAATTCTGTTTTTTTTTTGCTACAGTTGACACGAATTTGGCGAATGACAATTTGCTATTTGCTGACGTGGTTTGTTTGCCGAGTTTTGACAAAATAAAGGGTGATACGGTCAAAATTTGGTCAAGGGAAACGCGTGTAAATCGGTGAAATCGTTTATTTAAAAAATCAAATTAAATTTCTTTTTCAAGTTCAATTAGTATAAAATTCAGGAAAAATATTCAGTTAGGCTTCCGCTTTTCCAAATCCGAATTGCCGGGCCTTACGCTTGACCCCTGCCATCAGATTTTGTACAGCCACCTTGTCCACCTTCTTCGCCGCAGAAAGCCAGTTTGCCTTGAACTGCTGCTCGTCCTTAGCAGTTTTTTTGGTCTTCTTTAGGTTCCGCTTGACAATAGCCCAGTATTTCTCAATTGGGCGGAGCTCTGGCGTGTTGGGAGGGTTCTTGTCCTTGGGAACCACCTGCATGTTATTGGTGGCGTACCACTCCATGGCCTTTTTACCGTAATGGCAAGATGCCAAATCCGGCCAAAACAGTACGGAACAACCGTGTTTCTTCAGGAAAGGCAGCAGACGTTTATTCAAACACTCTTTCACGTAAATTTCTTGGTTGACAGTCCCGGAAGCTATGAAAATGCTGCTTTTCAAGCCACAGGTACAGATGACTTGCCAAACCAGATATTTCTTTGCGAACTTTGTCAGTTTCGTGTGCTTGAAAATATCTGCTACCTTTCCCCTTCCTTTTGCCGTATAAAACTCCTGTCCCGGAAGCTGCTTGTAGTCGGCTTTGACGTAGGTTTCGTCGTCCATTACCACGCAGTCAAACTTCGTCAGCATCGTCGTGTACAGCCTCCGGGATCGCGCTTTGGCCGTCGTATTTTGTTTATCATCGCGATTTGGAGTCACTACCTTCTTGTAAGTCGATAGTCCGGCTCGTTTTTTGGCTCGATGCACGGTAGATCCCGTGTAGACGATACACCCAGCTTATTTGTGGCATCTCGGAGAGATAGGTTAGGGTTTCGCTTGAAACTACCGTCAACTCTCTTTGTCGTCTCAGCGGCTTCCGGTTTTCGATTTCCCCCCGATCCAGACTTCCTGGCTGTCGACAAACGTTCCTCAAACACTTTAATTACATTTGTAACGGTTGATTTGGCAACTTTTAGCGATTTTGCCAACTTTGCGTGCGAGTAGCTCGGATTTTCGCGATGCGCGAGCAAAATTTTGGTACGCTGCTCTTCTTGCTTGGACGGCATTTTGACAACTGAAGAGTGAATTCCAAAATCAAAATAGGAGCAACATTCTACACACACACACCTTCAAAATGAGGGGTGTTCAGGTTTTTTAAATGCAAAATTGAAAGAAATACGTCAAGTTGATATTGACCAAATTTTGAACGTATCGCCCTTTAATCTCAGTATGCACTCAAATTAAAATAACCATAAACGAATGAAAAACCCAACCTTCTTCAACTATTTCACAAATGATTTCGATGAAACCATTCAATGAATGATAGGTGGTTAAGTAAAATAACCATACAAAATTTATTTGAAGTTATTCAAGCAACGATTTCTTACGATATAGGCCACGAAACCAATGAAGTATAAATCCAACCCCAACGGAATATTATCAGCTTAAATCTTCATTGTTTACCAAATGTTTCGTTTAACTTATCCATAGAACTTTTTTTTCTATTTTTTTTTTGCCTGCTCTAGATGCTTCACTTTAAAACAAACACCTTCACAGAAAGGCTTATTTCGTCTGCGACTTACACACTTCTTCATTGACTTCTTCAGAGACATCTTCATGTCGGGCATTCGATACTGAAGATGTCTGTCAGTTGTACATAAAATAGTCCTATCTGTCAAAGGATAAGCTTTTTATAGTACAAAGGAATTTGCTAGCGTTTACTAGTGGTAGTTTGTAAAAGTGTGTCAGTTTTTTTTATTTTTTTATTTTAAAAAGTGATCGAAGTAATGTTTAAAGTTTCCTAGTTTTCCAATTGCTCTAGATGATTATTCAAGTTTTGTTTGGTGTCAAGTAATGTTTCAATGTATTTTTTACATGTAATGCCTCAAGGTGTTTTCAACATTTGAAGTTATTCACATAATGAGCTCACTGTTATCATTTTTCTATATAAAGCACAAACCATAAAATTCGTATTTACTTACACTGTTCATCAAATAATATATTGTTTAGTCATGTTACCTGAAAGAAAAAGAAAACAGCAGACTATTAGCACTTGCTATGTGGTTCAAATATGGTTTGTTTATCTTATAGATTATCTCCTGCTAGATACTAAGTAAAATTGTTGCTCTCCTCTCGGTGTTATTCCTACATCGAATTTTTTTTTTGCTGGCTCGATTACGTTCGCATTATAAATATGATTTTTAATCATTAAAAAACATGCTTCATAAATTTTAAGAAACTTTCGTATTGATTATCATCTCACAAAATACACTTTATTCATACAATGTACAAAATCAATTACGTGCGGACCACCCAATCACTGCTCCTCTTTTATCGTATCCGCTTATGCTGGTGTTGCTGTTGAGGAGGGTTAAAATCATTGTCCACATAAAAAGAAAAAGCGTCACATGTTAAAAGCTGTAATTTCATCTTTATGAATCACACTACTTTTCGAAAGCCACAACGGCCTACTGAGGTCCCGAATTCAGTAGCAACTCTTCTCAATAGGACAGAATCAAATCCCAAATCAGAAATATTAAAACAAAAAATCAGCCAATTCCCACGGTTTCGCTTTTTTTCGGATTTCATTTCATGGCAATGAAACAGATCTGTCAAACATCCATGCAATGATAAGCACCAAAAAACATTTATTTTTGCGAATAGGTTTCGTACAATACAATAATATTCTTTTTTTAAATAAGAATGCTTTGTTCTTATGACAGCGCATGTGGTATAGAAAATCAATTTCGTTGCAGAATACAACGAATATATTGTTGGTCAAACGTTCGAGTTCGTAGCATAAACTTATTATCAGTGAAGGTTTATTTTTCATGCATGAACTGACTATTCAATATTAAACACCTCCAATCAAGAATGGATCCTTCAAATGGATCAAGAATGAGTGATTCAGTACATAGATTTACCAAGCATATAACCATCGTCTTCATTGCTTCACTTCCATTTACTCTCCTACCATATTAAAAGAAAGAAATTTCACATTGCATGATAACGCTGGCATTACTTTGATTCCTTTTTTGCGAGCGATCCTCAGGAGCTTTCTTGTTTCCGTGTGCATTGACTGTCCAACCGTCAATAGTAGATTTATCTACCGTTTTTGTAATGGAGCAATTCCCAAGCCGTCAAAAGAAACTGCATAATAAATTAACCGTTTTATCCTCCTTTCGTCGTTATCTTCAATCGCCAGAGACACTTCCATTCTGGAAAGTTAACGCCATTTTTTATTGAAATTTCCATTAAATGTCTCTGCGCTTCGTTATTCAATTCATTGCCCGCGACTAATCTCGGAGGTATCAGATCTTCATGTGGAATGAAAAATTATTTTTCACCATTCCAACTGAACAAACGATTAGGGCTTATCTACTTTTAAGTCACGTCAGTCTCTTGGTCTTGGCTCAGTCTGAATGGCCCCACTGAACCTTGAGTATGTTGACATTTTTTCTTCATCTTGCAGAGCTCTTTATTGATTTAATAAACCGGAAAAGACGCCAACTTTAATCGTCCCTTTCTACTTCATGGCCTACATACAAGAAGGACGACGATCGTCGAGGGCACGTTTTATATAGAAAAAGGTCGCCGTTATGTGCGTGTGTGAGCGTTGCCAATAGAAGTTTATTCGTGAACCATTTCCCTTGAAACAGGATATGTGTCGTTTGTGGCAGGAATTCCCATAAGAAAATGCTCTTATCTTCTCCTTGTTATATCTAGTATTCTTCAACAAAGCCCGTGTGTATATCGACAAAGGACATTAAAGGGAATGTGTGACACATGAGCCAGTGAATGGCTAAATTGTAAGAAAATCACGCGTTTTGGGGTATTCGCAGATAGTTACTCAGTTTGGGCACTAGAAAATACTATCATAAGCATGAATAAACTAAGTAAGGATTTATAAAATATCACTTAAGACAAAAATGACCACAACGAACATCGAAAGAACAGTAATGTTTTTAAATAGTCAGTCTAAACTTTGTGTACTTATTATTGTCTAAATTTCTTTTACAAACTGATACCATATTCGTTAAGAGACAGCCAATGTGGAATCAATTGTGACCAGAGAATCAAAAATCAAAACCATAAATAAACATATAAAATACGAGATAAGATAACGAATTGTCGTTAATGGCATAATATCGTTAATCCCAACGATTGCTATTACGAGAATACCATCGACTTTAACAAAGCTAACTATGACAGTATTGAACACAAATTGAATAATGTAAATTTGAAATCAGTTCTGAAGAATGAAGAAAATTTTGAATACGCAGTGGAGATTTTTTATAAAATCTCGTTAGAGATCATTCAGGAGGATGTTGCACGCATGAGAAGGCGACGTAATTATAACTAAAATAATCCAGTCTGGTTCAATAAACAAATCATCACAAATCATCAATAAACAAATCATCACAAATCATATTTCAGAATGAAATCCAAGTCTTTTATGTGTGGTGTTGTAAAAGCTTGTTAGAACTAAATGTAAAAAAAATGTAATTTTATAACTTATAGTTGAAAACGAAGCACACCAAGTATCTTTAGGAAATCAAAATATTAACGAATGTGATAAAATAAGAGATTTAGAATAGTTTTAGATACTAAATTGACATTTGTGGATGATTATAACACATCAATTCATAGAGCAAGCAATATGCTTAATTTTATAAAACGTTTTGGTCACAAATTCCTAGACCCATTTACAATCAAATCATTATATATTTCTTTTGTGATGTCAATATAAGAATACTGCAGTGTTGTTTGGTCACTACGTATGTTAGGATGGACACAATTTCCCCTTCCTTCATATGAAGCACGTTGCATGTTGATCAACATTCAATCATTGAAAGAGCGTCGAGAATATGCTATGGTCTCATTTGTCAACGACTCGTTTTGCAACGAATAGATTCAACTGAATTATTGTCAAACTTTTATGTGCCTACACGACATCTACGTAATCGAAATTTGTTCGCTTTCGATCATCATCGTACAAATTATACTAAATTCAGACCATTAAATCAGATGACTTATAATCAACATAGTGAAATGATTGACCTTAGTATGCCTCGTACAAAACTGAAATATTTCAATACATTAAGTAATTATAGGACATTAAGTAGTCTACGATTGATTGTTTGACGAAATAAATAAATATTCCAAATAGCGTAAATTGACCGCACTGGTGGCTTAGTGGTAATCTTGGTTGCCTTTCCACAAACCCCGTTTTTTGGCCGTTTATCGTGGCTGTTTCATTCTCTCTCGAAAACGGAAAGGAGAATAGGTTAAGATTTTCCAATGCTATAATTCATACTCTGCTTGCCTTTAATTTGTTAATCTCATATGACCATCACCTTTCACCCTCTCAGCCAGATCCAGATGTGGGAGTATGGTATTTTGAGTAAAAACAAAACAAAGGGCAGAACAAAGCTTACCCCTATACTATATTGATAGGCAAAACAAAGTGCCAACCTCATCATTTTGTGAATTTTTCTCTTTTATTTAGTTCAAATTGAAGTAAACACACTGTTGTCTTAATAGATGCCT
Source organism: Aedes koreicus (assembly GCA_024533555.2). Taxonomy (NCBI): domain Eukaryota; kingdom Metazoa; phylum Arthropoda; class Insecta; order Diptera; family Culicidae; genus Aedes; species Aedes koreicus. Next base: position 62,285 of record JAHHFK020003257.1, read on the forward strand.
TAATTATTTTATTTTTCATACTTTCACATATGGCATACAGAAAAAAGAAGAATTTTACATTTACAATCTGTATTGGGAACAAAAATAGGGACAAAAAAGTGCCCACCTCAAAAATTTAGATATGTTTTCGATAAAGGGTGTTAAAGTAAGTCTAAACACGAATTGTAAATAACAGTACGAGCTCGGTTTTTATGTAAATTGAGGTTTTATTGCACTTTTATGTTCTCTAAAATATTCTTCTACAGTTCAACGTGACATTTCCGAAATCCATTTAATCGTACGCCACAGATCGGACTTTTGATCTTGCACTGCTCATTAGCTTCAGCACAGACTGTTTGCTAATGATTTTTGATACTTTTTTCCAGTCTCTTTCAAAAGTTTTGATGGAATTTGCTGCCTTAACATGTTTGCGCAAATAAGCCTTTTTCAGAGCCCAAAAAGATTCAATTGGTCTTGCCTGGGGACAGTTTGGAGGATTCATCTCCTTGGGTACGAATTGGCTCCGTTGGCTTTGTACCAGGCTACGGTGTCCTTTGCGTAATGCACTGATACAAAATCCGGCGGGGAGCAGGCGCCGCTCCTAGCATTCCCGAACGTAAACATCAACAGTCATCGTATCGGTTGTTACAAACGTATTTGAAAAACTCCCACACTCACAAATTGCTTGTAAAACCATTGCTTTTTCTCCGAATTTTTCGGTAAAAATTTGAATATCGACCATGTAGAACAGGCCACCCGGAAGCGTCTAATGGTCAAATTAGGATTCATCATCCATAATTACGCATGCCGATTTTCCACACAGCAGTTTGTCGTATGATTCACAGATGCTGCTTGTTTTTCACTACGTTATGGCTTCTTCTGCTTCTTGAAAGTCCTTAGTCCATTTTGTGTCTTTGCTCGATCGACGTTACTCTTCGAAGTTCCCAGCTTTTTGGCCACATCTCAAATGGAAGTACCCTTTTAACGGGCGAAAGCTAGCGTGATTTTGCGGTCCAGGTTTTGGTTCACAGGACCCGGCTTACGTCCCGATTTTTGCTTGTCCTGAAAGTATGATAAGTAAAATTCCCACAGTTCGAAGATATCTTATATTTCATTCTTTAGTTTCTCATCTGATCTTATCTCATTTGATCTCATTTTATTGCCCTTCATCGGTTGAAATTCCTCTTACTTTGAAGCTAATTCTTTTTTTCGAGGATGCACTTTAAAAATAAGAAGAAAAATTCTCACATTTAAAGGACATCTCAAACTCCAATAGATTAAAGAGTTTTTTAAGGAAACCAAAAAATCACACCTTGTGAATCCCAGAAATCGATAGGACATTCTTCGCCTTCTTCTGAGCACGTTCACTGGTTGAAGTCAACTGTTTCCTTGAGTTTCGACTGTTCCTTGGTCTCTGGTGTGTGCCAGTCGAAACGACGAAATAATTCCTTCGTATTGCACTTAAACATCGTCAAATACAGCTCTGAAATGATCTCACGGCTACGCGTGTAGTCCGGAGTGAGCAAACGCGGCACCCATCGCACCGATAGCTTTCTCATGCCCAAAATTTCATGCAGAATGTGACCCACACGGTCTTTGAGATGTTTACTGCCTCAGCTATCTCGGGCACCTTAAATCGGCGGTCTACCAATACGAGATCATGGATTTTTGTTACGTTATTCTCCGTGATAGCCGTTTTTGAGATACCTGGGCATGCATGCAGAAAAAAAATCTGAAGTTCCATTGTGATGTAAATATCAGAGCACGCAAAATTTTATTACATTCCACACGAAGCAGCCAATTGCATGAAACAGTTCTAACAAAGAAGAGCTTTTGCATACAATATTATCCGCAATGTATGCAATGTTCCAGAACATTACACGATGTATGATGTAGTATTTTATGTTTTGCGACGCTCCATTTATGTGCATGATATTGAACAGAAACTCACACTACTTTTTCGGCTGTGTGGCTCATACAAAACCGACGTCCGACCACGTTGAAACTCGTTAAAAAAAAATTTGACGGTCGCCATCGAATGTGAAGACACAACATTCAAGCGTGATTTTCTTTCCAAAAAAAGAATCGAATCGCCGACCGATATTGCTCTTTTTTCCATTTTTCTAAAATCCTTCCACACGCGGTCAAAACAAAATTACTAGTCCGATTTGGCTGCAATTTTATTTCTTACGATAGATGGCGCCATCGGGTAGTGAGGCAAGTACTTATCGGATTACCCTCGTAAATACTCCCTGGGGATAAATTTGTTTTACAGGTGTAACTTCAACGTTTTTACGGTTTGTTTTTATTTCTGGTCTGGATGGTTCAAAAATTCATTCATGTTTGTATACGTAAAACTTCATTCATATTTGTATCATGTTTGTTCACCTATATTTGGTTGGGATTGATTGCATAACAAATTTGTTGAGATTTCGCTAAAAGTCCAACACTCTTCCATACTTCTACACTAATTTAATCAGTAGGCCGATTCTGTTTGAACGACATTAAAACGGCTAATGGACCCACATTGACGTATCAAAATAGCTCATGAAGAAATGGGATTAGGCTAGACGCATTTTTTATTTTTCAAAAGAAAGGAGGTATTCATTCAAAAATTCTTTCTCTAGCAGTATCGTAAACTGCATTAAGTAATCACCGGCGTAGGAAATGTTTGCATTGCGATTGGAACGATCATCGCAAGGCTGAGCGTCTCGAATACGGCTTCCTTCTCGTCGATTTCTTCGGACTTTGCTATCTTCTCAGCAATGCTCCTCAGCTTCTCTCTTTCGAATGTTATGGAATATGATCCATATCCTCGATTTCACCGGCATCGTAAAGCTTGTTCCACGAGTTACAAATAGAATCAGCAGGAACTTGCTGCCACGCTTGAACAACCCAAAAGACTATATCCTTTATGAATATCTTCTTAACGCGCTCCTCAAATCCTTTTGGTTTAAGAAAAGTGGTCACTTACTGGACAAATTAACAAAAAACGAAACGACCGACTCCGTGAACGCAAGGAAGGTGAGGGATTACTTCAAGCGCAATCTGAACCATTTGATTCGGGACGTGACCAAGAAGGTCAATTCTTTAGTCTCGTTCGTCCAGCCGACAATGAAGCGGGTGGACTTCATGTCTTCAATGTAAGGAAGGTGCCTAAACAAACTGATAAACAGAATACGGTGGCCAAATCCCGGGACAGAAAGCTATACCGTGAGTGGTTGGAGCAGCCGAAATGTATCGTAGTGGACGACGAGACGTACATTAATGCGGACGCCAAGCAGATCCCTAGCATGGAGTTTTTCGTCGGCAAATCACGCCTGGATGTTCCGGAGAACTTCCAGAAGAAGAAGATCGACAAATTTGCCAAGAAGTACTTCGTATGCCGGGCTATCTGTGGGTGCGGCAAATTCAGCAAGCCTAACATAACGACCGGCACCATCAACGACCAAATATATAAAGAAGAATGCCTACAGAAGCGCCTGCTGCCCTGAGATCAAATAGAAAACTAAATATGATGTTGTGATGTTGCTGTGATAATGATCACTCAGGTTGCTGTCGTTTTGGTCGTTTCAATGGTTAAAAGATCAAAATTGATAACCAAAATTCATTCCTGTGACAACAAATTCAAACTTCTTCTGTCACCAGTGAGAGCTAAATGAAAAGTCAATTTGCTGTTTTCAAACTGCTATCTTCATGTTGTTAGACTTTACTCGGGTATTGATATCGTTGAAAAAACGGATAAATTTCACTATTCCTGCACGATAAGCCAACAATGTGCGTCAAGGCCAATAACTCTACTCAATTGAAAATTCTTCACCGTTAACATATGGCGGTGAAACGTCTATAATTCCTCATATCGACGATAGAGTCACGTGTCTAACATATATTTCATTCCACCCTTGCATGGTGCGAGCAACAACTTTTAAAACTCTCTTGTGGTTTCTACGCTATTCAGCATTACTGACGAAAACCACATGCAGGGATGAGAAAATCACTCCAGAATGCTGATGATGCAATACGTATAGTTATGAATGTTCCCATTGGAACGAAAGGTTAACTTTCCACTTTTAGTATTATGGTCAGCGAAAAACTTCTCCGATAATAACCACCAGAACAGTTTTACTCCCACTAGTCCCAATGACGAGTGAAACCACGAATGAGTAAAATAAAATCTCTTATCAGACAACCGTGGACGTTGTCTTTCACTCGACAATCAATGGTAAAAGCCACAACAAATCGTTAACACCCCTTTTCTGTTTTATTGGCCTCAGCGTTTGTGACCCCATCAATCATCATTACGTGCATTCTTCAGCCGCGTCGAACCCCCATCAAAATCTCTTCACTTCGTTATTAATATTTGCATAAATACCTGTTTATTTGGTGTCAATATAATATCACTCAGATTATTTAGCTTTGAGCCAAAACGGCAGACAACAAACGAGCATAAAGGTGGCCCATATGTCATGATACCAGCCGACCATAGCTTTGCTTTGAACTATCGTACTCGCTAGTGGTACGGTAGATATGAGAAAGTCCGCCAACGGGGACTTAAATTGTATCCCTTTCAAGGCAGCCATTCCAGTGCCATCGAGCCGATACTACACTGCATTGTGTTTGATTACAAGAATTCCCCAAAAGCCGCGGTGGGTGGTGATATACTCCAAGCTCGCACAATCTTTAGGGTGAATAGATCGCACAATGTACCACACTATTCCGAAATTGCCTGTGTCTAATATCCCTGGAATAATGTCACAGCTTATTTTATTTTCTTTCCTTCGTGGATTATTTACAACCTGTTTGACTATGGTAAACAATGTAGGTCGAAGTCAATTGGCTTCGATGATTTTGAACAGCGTTTGTATTTGAAGTTTGGCCAAGTGCTTCTGCTTAGACGGGCTTTGGTGTCGATGGTTTAAGTGACTGAAAATTATTTGAGATGATCTCATGATCTTATGGTCTTATCAGTCACGCCTGAAGTGTCCATGGTTTGCATTCTCTTCTTCTTGTTCCTCTACTTGGCTTCATACGCCGTCCAGATCTGAAATCAAAGTTCTTTGAAACACATCAACAGTTCATAATTGCTTTCTTTGCTATTCCAAGGCATCTAACCGTCTAGTTTGTGGAAAACACAATGATATCCTTATACTTCAGCGCACTCACCCAAAAAGATAATTGACTGTATCTGGAATTCAACCCTTCACTTTCAGGATGGAAAACCGAAGTATTTATCGTCTACACGGAACGGAAAAACTACATAAAATAAGCTTCTTTTGGCGCAACCGTGAACTATCGTTCAATAAGTTAAATTAAGGTAAACTTCGGTTTACCTAAATTTAGGTTAACAGGGGTAAACTATCAAGTAGGTAAATTTAAGCAATCCGAAAAAAGCCAGCGGTGGGTAAAATTAACTTACTAAGTGGTAAAAAATATCTACAGGAACCAGACCAAATAGAGCAAGCATTGGGTAAATTTGTATGCAGTTTCGATCAAATAAATAAAAACAGATAATTATGTTAGTTAACAAATTAGTATTTGTTTATTTCACTGAAAGTAAAAAAAAATAGAAAACAATTCATCAATTGCCAATCAACACCAATCGCCAGGACAAACCTCCGTCTTACTTCCGTCGTAACCGGTTCCTGCCGGTGATTGACAGCTTCACCCAAACACTACACTCAGCGAAATAAACTTTCAATATTCATAAGATTGCATTATGATTATTTGCTACAAGAAATCGTTATGAATTTCATCTATTCACCTTATGAAATATAATGAAGTTGGAAAAATTAAAATTTGGACCAACCTGGTTTCGAACCTTGAACGTTGAGGTTATGTTTCCAGTGACTTGACCACTAGTATATATCAACACTTGTAAATAGGAAAGCTTAAAGGCGAAAAACAACAACGTCGTGTAAAACAAAATCCATTCATAAGTCAACCTTATGAAATTTAAAGCATCGTTCATAAGTTGAACCTTATGAAATTCATAAGATTATTTGACTGAGTGTATGGCCGCTCGTCTCTCGTCGTCGAGATAACCACGTGAAACCTGCCATGCTGCTAGTACCAGATCTATAGGAAGGGAAACAAATAATCATCAATCACTAGATATAATTTCCGAAGAACTTCGCGGCAAGGGAGAATTTGCTTATGTAAACAAACACTTCATTTAATGATTTCTCGCGAATATAAGCTCAGTTCCTAAAACTAACACTACAATCAAGTAGAGGAATGATTTCTCTATGATTTGGTAGATTATAATTTTGAGATTAAACTTATTTTCGCGAGAAATCATCCATTGAAATGTTTGTTTAGAAAAGCAGATTCGGATTTTTTTCGGAAGTACTCACATTTACCGGCCGGATGCACCCTTGCCGCCATCGACAACCGATATCCTGCATCCTGCAGGCGTAGGACACACAACACACTGATGCACCGTTGCACTCAGTCGCTTCGTATTGGCCGTCGAACACCAATCGGCTAGACAAGACTTCATCGGCCGAAGTCAAAAAACAAATGGCGTCGTCATGGAAGCAAGTGCTTTCGAACAATTTTTTCACCCACCGCGGAGTTATTTTTACTCAAAACAAGCTTTATGATGCATTGAGTTGTAAGTTTCTTTTTACCAACCTGTAGGTAATGCATGCATTACTCAACGGTTGAGTTAAAATGAACTAACAGAGCACATTGATTTCTACATAATAAGATACTATAATGCGGTTACTTAAATTTAGGTAATTTAAACTCAAATTGTCAGTACATTTCATTTTGCGTGTTCGCATTCTCTACTGTAGGAATCTCAATTTGGGCATTCTTAAACAATAACAAAAAAAGTAGGGAAACTGCCCCCATATTAATCTCATTGTTCCTATATTCATCCTAAGATGAATCAAGCAATTGGGCAGTTGAAGGATCGGTTTCGTTTTCTAATAATGTTTGCTTACGTTAAATAACTACAACAAACATTAATAACTAATCCTGTCACGTGCATATCGTTTTATTTCAAGTAGGATGAATTGCAAAGTGATGAGATTAATATAGGTACATTTTCCCTAGTTCATTACAGTATTAAGACCAAATGAGGAATGTACCTTTTTTTAACTAGTTCATTTATTTGGTAGGATCAATTGCGTTAGCTTTACGTAGCCGATACTAGTTTTAGTTAGACATGGACCGTTTACTCGCGGTTTACCCGAGGTTAAAAGAAGTGACATTTATTGGGGATGGATTGGATAAAGGAACATGGAAATGGGGTTTGGAGTCTCATCAGTGAGTTGTCACTTGAGAAATGTACCTTAATTTCGAGTGAAACTGACAATTTTTCTTACTACGATCATTTTACATCCTACGATGATAACTTCTATTTTCAGAATAGTTAATTATATAAGCATAATAATCCTTGTCATTTGGATCTCAGATAGCTTAGTCGGTAAGAGTACGATTTAACAAGCCAGAGGCGGTGGGCTCAATCTCGGACAGGTCGAGGGAATCTTTCGTGTAGGAAATTTTCTCGACTTCTCTGGGCATAGAGTATGATTGTGCATGCCCCAAAATACACAAATTCATGGGTTTCATTATAGAAAGCTCTCAATTAAAAACTGTAGTATTGCTTCTACAATACTTAGTTTGAGCCTCATCAAATTATGTACAGGAATTTTGCATTAAAAGTAAATTTGACATACTGAATTAAATTAAAAATCTTAGATCGTCCTTTTAACGCATTTTTACCCTTCTTACACTTAAAAAAGGGTGTTAAGATTGCTTGCGAATTCAAATTACAAGTCAAAATCCTAATTAAGTTTAACCTAACCTCCTCTAAATAGTGTGATAGAACTGTATGGGACTATGGGAGTAAAAATAGTGCAACAGCTAAAAAACACTCTTTCTGTCCCAATTCTTTCAATTTTCAACGGTTTTTACTTTCCGGAGGAGGTCCGCATACATCGTAGCACTCTTTATCTCTACAACTGGGGCATCACGACGGGGCCTGAATTTCCCTTTCTTAAATTATTTCTTCTTCAAATCGTCTTTCTTTTTTCTGATTTTCATGTGAGAACTTACATCACATAAGAATGCAACAACGAGTTCATTGGTCGTCAAACTGAATATCTGGACATGTTATCGGAACCCCTTGAAAAATGCTAGTTTCTGAAGTCAACAACCCACACGCCCTTCTTTACTAGAACTACTAGAAATTTCACAATGCAATGCATGCACTGAACATAATACGCAGAGAACGTTGTATCCAAAACTACGTTAAAATTAACCCAAGGTGTAAAATGATACAGCTTTTTGAATGGATAGCAAATATACCATGGTACCCTATATGTTGGAAAACATTGAAAATTTTAAAGAAAATCGATGAATTTCTCTGAAATTCGAAAATTTTTTTGAATTTTTTTCTAATAAAACGTTTAAAAAAAAAAAAAAAAAAAAAAAATGAACTGCTCTGAAGTTAATAACGGCAGCAGGGTAAATGCACCCTTCTTTTTGGGGAAATGCTCCTTAAACTTTGGAAAAAATGCTCCTTAGATGCGTTTGCTCGGTATAATGCAATCGGAGGTATTTACCTTCTGGTTGGCGCTGGCCGGTTGTTTTGACGGGTCTTAAGTTTCTTCAAGATTGTATAGCGGAGCTTCGCTCCGCAATCTTCGAGGTAGTTTTGACGGGTTTAAATTTCATTTTGACGAGTCTTAATTTCATTTAGAAGAGTCTTAATTTCGTTTTGACGGGTCTTAATTTCGTTTTGACGACTCTTAAATTCAGAAACTTAAAACCCGTCAAAACTATACAATCTTGAAGAAACTTAAAACCCGTCAAAACACCCGGCAAGCGCTAACCAGAAGGTTAATAGCTCCGATTGCATTATACCGGGCAAACGCATCTAAGGAGCATTTTTCCAATGTTTAAGGAGCATTTCCCCAAAAAGAAGGGTGCATTTACCCTTTGCCGTTAATAAATCGGTGATTACAACTTCATGAACATTTATTTGAGTGTTTGTGTAAATGATTGGTGTGAAAATAAAATTTGAGAATGTGAGTAATGTTTTGTATAAAAAAAAAAATTTTAAGGTGTTTTTTTTTTTTTTAGGTGGGGTTTTATTTGGGGATTAATCGGTGATTACAACTTCATGAACATTTATTTGAGTGTTTGTTGTAAATGCTATTGGATGCCTGACAAATAAAATTTGAGTTAAAATGTATGCAGTAAAATGTACTTTGTTATAAAAAAAACAAAAAAATTTTTTTATGTTTTTTGTTTATATTGGGATAATTGTAATCTTTTAGGGGTGATTGTTTTTGGTGTTTTTTTTTTTTTTTTTTTTTTATATATTTTTTTTTGTTTGGGGAAGAAAAAAATATGTTTGTTGTGTGGTGTTTTTTTGGTTGGGCCGATAAATTTGTTTTCGCCAAAAATGCCTGGACCAGGCATGGAATCAATCCCAGCCACATCCAGTACCTGTAAGTACTTAAACCAATCTGAAATCTAAACTGATTATCGTGTTCTTTTTTTTTTCAATTGTCAAGATTTGCAAATAGCCTAGTGCATTCAACTCTCCATAACTCGATGTTCTGTATCTCACTTGAGATTCGTGCAATCCTTTCATACTACCATACTTATAGTTCTCTATCTCGATATTCTCTATATCCCGATGTACATGTCGATGGTCTCTAGTAACCATATGGAAACCAGATTTTACAATATCCTGTTACACCTTACACGAACATCGATTTCTATGTCAATAAATTATAATCTAACTAAAATTCTTAAACGTAGTATTATTATTATATCTCCATATGTCAAAGTATGGCTGCACTAAATGCATCCAAAGAAGCACTTAGTTTAACTCTGTCGAGGATTTACAATCTCTCTGAGATTACAGCCTTGGGAAAGGTCACCGTTTGCCAACTTTGGTAGCATTATTCTGCGAGCAAAGAGCATGCCTGTGTTAAATCAAAGCTTCACCACTCAACCGCACTCAAGCTTCTTGTTGGCTGATGAAATTTCCAGATACAAAAGGAAACGACTGGCCATCAAGTCTAGGTACAAATACGAGAGGAGGTTACATAAATCTAATCAATAATCTCTGCAAATGAAACAATAAACAACCATCCATCAACGGCACGTTTTGAGCTGCAGTCGTACATTCAGCGCTCGGCACATACATACACACTAACGCATCGATAAATCACCGCCAGCAGAGTCATGATTGACTATAAAATTCATATCAAAATCTCATCATTAGCATCGTAGCTCTATTCGACACTGTAGCTGTCAACAGCGGTTGAAGTGCATACTGAGCTCTAGTGCCATCATGCATATCTTTGAAGCACATCAACAGCGGCCTCAGTGCCATGCTTTATGTTCATATGTTGTAAGTAAACGTAGTCACATAGCGGACTACTGAATGAAGGATTGAAGCTTGGGATGTGGAGGTGTAGGTGTAGGTATTGCTGCACTGCAAAAAGTCAACTCACGTCAGGGCAAAGGATGTCGAAGAGCAGTCTGACCCTGTCCTCACGGACAACTTCAATGGGTTACAACTGCTTACTGGATTAGGGATTCTCGAATAATAAACTGTCAATAAATATCCTTTAAACTGGGCTCATAGGTAAACGCCGTCTAATAATCCTGCCTTTTGGGTAACCTTTTGTTTTTTTTCTGTTTTTTTTTTTTCAAATGAATAATGAATACTAGTGCATATATATCACACTAATAACTTACATTACATTGAGCTTACTATTCAAGACATATGAACAAACTGTTGATTCCGACAATCATGAACAGAAGAAACAACATTAGTAATGAAGTTTTTGTGAAATATTTTGTTCACAGCCAAATAACAAGCATCATTTTTCAAAAATGCAAAATCAGTTCTTACTGATTTCAGTATCTCTTCTTCTTTGTAAGTTTTGAAATGAAAATGTTATCACAGTATTTTGGGTGAAAAAATGGTTGGAGGAGGTGACGGTTTTGAGAAAGTTGGTTTTGATTTAAAAAGAAAAAAGGGTGGGAAAAGGGGGGGGTGTGGGGGGGGGGGTGTTTTCCCCCTTGAAGTCAAATTCGTCGCGTTTAGATAAAGAAGTCGCGTACAAAAAAAAATCAGTGGGGTTGTGTACAAGACACGACCGGTTGACGTAGACTACGTTAAACCAATTGATGCATTATAATGTCAGGGAGATTTTGTGCGGCTATTATTAGCGTTAAAAGGGTTTCAATTATTGCCGGTCGCTTACCCATACCGATAGAAGCAGTTTAAGTCACAGTATTACGGGTGCGGCTCTTATGGGACATTAGACCAGCGTTTTGAAGCCAATATGTAAGAAAATTCTATTGTACGCTCTTGAGATATTATTTGGTGGCCCTGAAAAGGGCCGTTTGGTCTTATGAAGTCAGTATGTGGGAAAATTCTCTTGTACACTCTTTATAACTCTTTGGTGGCCCTGAAAAGGGCCGTTTGGTTTTATGAAGTCAGTGCATGGGAACATTCTCTTGTACACTCTTTATAACTCTCTGGTGGCCCTGAAAAGGGCCTTTTGGTTTAAATGATGACACGGCCACGGTTGCACGTTTTACGATGGACTATCTTTAAGGCCTAGAAGATAGTTGAGGATCTGTTAGGGAATATAAAATTAGTAAATTAATGATAGTTTTAACCCCCCCTACAAACATTTGAGTCGAAAACTTTCGATGGATATGGATATCATTAAAGATTCTTGTTCGAACGAATTTCAGTAAAGTTTATTTATTTCATCGCTCCGGGCATTTATTTATATTATCGCTCCGGGCATTCGGCTATATTCGGTATACTATACGGAATGTAAAGCTACTTTATAACATCTAAATGACTTTCTCATGTGATCAATCGGCCATTCCATTTCAAAACATTAAAATTCCCACTATATTCATTTAGTTATATAGGTGTTGGTATGAATAAGCCCTTCGAAAAATACACAACCGCTCACTCTTACTTTTCCATTGAAAACTTTTATATTCTACATTTTACTATGTGATGAATACATAAGGCCATAGTTGGGAATATAAGGTTAAATGCGTACCTTAAATATGGTCTATGGTTTTCTTTTGATATTATTATTCATGTTTCTATGTGAATATCAGGTAAATTAGTGAATCCATTATGGCTAAAACGTTAAGGAAATCGAAATATATATAAATATATTAGATCTCGCAGAAGAAAGAGAGTGAGTTTTATAAAATATCATTATTCTGTGCAATGGGTATGGGAGAAAAGGTTGGTTAATATAAAATGAATTCTTATAAATATAAAATAAACACCTGAGAAAATAATCACGCATTAAAATATGTTCAGCGCATTAGTTGTATCGATATCATTTGTAGGTTAGTATGATGTAAAAGCACGCGACGCATGTCATCGCCAGAATACAATTAATACTATGTTGAAATTTATTAAGACAGGGAGCGATAACATAGAGAGATATTCAATTGCTATGATGACATGCACTTTGTCAAATTGATTTAAATTTAATAAATATCAATTTCCTACCTCGAGTTGAAGGACTTTCTCCAGCGTCCCAACTAGTTGTTGGCAACGCATTACCTCTTGCTGCTTTCAATTTCACCCGATAACTACGAGCTCGCTCGGCATCGGTGCATGGTCGTTTCGGAGGATTTCCCGTATGTTCGCTCTTTATGCGATTCCTGAATCTGCGCAAGCGTTCTGGATCAAATCGGTTAGGCATTCTCACTTTCACTATGTTTCTCAAAAAGTTTTTCTTCCTAGAGGTAGGACTCTATCCAACGCGAATCGTTAACACAACAGAACAACTGTTTATAACACACTACTAATTGGATTTTGCAGAGAATGTTGGTTCGGAATATCATGTTTGACATCGAAAGGGTGTCCGTGATAGGGAATTTGTGTGGTTTACGGAATGCGACGAAGGGAAAACAAGTTTTGCTAATACCACTGGCTGCCAATCGACAATTTGAAACGAAAATCCCAATCAAACAAACTCTCAAGCTGAGAATATTAAATTGAAAGTAGCAAAGATGGATTTGTATCTGGTAGGATTTTTCGGTGAAAATAAATCAAAGAACCGGCCTAGTTGCCTAGTAACGACTTGGCATAATCCAATATGACTGCCAATCGACCGAAATGTAAGATGAACTCTTATTAAAATAACTCTCTTAAATTAGAAATTGAATTGATTTATTGATTCATCGCGGGTTGCGCCAACCAGCTAGGAAAATTTTTTCACCGACGGAGAATTGTCCTGCTCGCCTTCCATGGAGGCTCTCCCGCAAACAGTAGCGTTTTTGCAGTCTTGACGAACCAAGCGGCACTAGATTAAATGGCGCACAAACCGAACGAAATATTAATTTAATTCTTATATAAACAACTCTCTGACCTGGATTGGTTGTCCTCAAAAGGACTGATTATTTATTGGTGGGTTGCGCCAACCAGCTGGGTAAAATTTTCCCGATGGTTCGCCCTCCATGGAGGCGTTTTTGCAGTTGCGGCGAACGAATCGGCACCATGATCTTAGGCGCACAAACCAAACGAAATAAAAGTTTAATTCTTGTAAAAACAACTCTTTTAATAAAATTGGTTGTCCTCAAAAGGACAGATTATTAATTTATGGATTGCGCCAACCAGCTGAGTAATCAAGCACCGAACTAAATTTAAGATTAGTTCTTGAATAAACAACTCTTTTATTTTAATTTATTGTCCTCAAAAGGACAGATTATTTCCACCTACTGCTGCTCGCCTCCAAGGACGCTTTCCCCCAAACAGCAGCGTTTTCGAAGTCGCGGCGAAACAATCGCCATGGTGAGGTAAGATGGCGGCTTGCACAAACCGACGCGATTGTCCGCCCCCATAATCCGCCATTTTACCTCATCGCGACGATCGCTGTTTGGGAGAGCCTTGGTACTTACCACCACCAGCTGCTACGCGACCACCATCTGCTACGCGACTACCAGCTGCCTCTGCGTCCAGCTCCGCTGCCGGACGAATGCAGCAGCTGCGACCAACTGCCTGCGACCAGCTGCCTGCGACCAGCTACCTGCGACCAGCTCCGCACAGCTTCAATGCTGCCAAACGAATGAGGCAAATTTTTCCTAAGTGTGTGTTTTATACCGGTCTCAGCTGCATGCGAGACGTACATGGAGAGACGAATGACATGATTGGTTAAAGTCCCTCTCTAATACAAAGAAGAAGAAGATGATACAAGACGTTTGTTGCTTCGATTTGAAAACTGTGATAGGAAATTTGGTAAATTTACTCTGCAAAATGACATTATAGGACATCACCTTATATTTGCGTTATTTTCAATAGTTTACTATTGTTTGAGAATATAGTATGACAATTGAATTGGAGCGCGGTAAAATTTCCAACCGATTGAAGAAGAAATCATGTAAATCTATCGTGGATTATTTGAGTTATTCGCGTACAAAACGTACGGTTTTTCGTGACGGTCGCAATATTTTAGATTTTCATTTGACACCCTACCCTTGCCGTAAGACGTAGTCTACGTCAAAAAGTTTTTATTGATGCTAGTGTCCAACTAAATACCGAAGGGTATATCGGTACTTTGAAGAACCAAGTGCTTCCCTGGGTGAATGCAAACTTCTCTGAAGATCAATACGTTGTCCTACAACAAGATCAATCGCCATGTCCAACTAGCAGGTGCTAGCCGGAGCAATGTACAATAGGGATTTTGCCAACAAAAACATTAATTATTGCCTTTTGCTGCAATCATAATGTGTAGCACGGGACTTCCTTCGGGGAAAATGTCGTAAAATCAATTCGACAAAGATTTTTCATTAGGGCCTAACTGACAAACGTAAACAATGGCTTCTTCCGTAAATTCCTCGTGGCACAAAGGACACCCATGTAAGTCTCCTAATCTATCGGATAGGTGAACTTTTCGTCTTCGAAATGACCGTAGTGGATTGACTAGGCGAGTTTTCAATGACGAGAAATTTGCGGAATAAGCCATTGTTTACGTTTGTCAGTTAGGCCCTAATGAAAAATCTTTGTCAAATTTTACATATGAAAAGTTGGTGCAGACTATGAAAAGCACATGTTTAGAGCATAATTTGCCCCAGCATTTCAAATTTTTGTTTTTATGTGGGGTTATATATGATCTCAAATTACAAAATAATCATGAGAAAATGAGGCTTTAAGAGTTAAATGGGTTCTGCAAGTTCTATCAAAGGTAGCCAACATAAAACTGGTTTGATAATAAGAGTGAGTCTGCAAAGTCGAACTTCATATGAGAAAATTAATATCTGCCTTATTTGATCCCACAATCTCCTACACCAGTTTCCTTAAGTTTTCCAAAAATACAATCTGCTTAATGCCATGATGGGTCTACATGACAGAATGTATTGATCCCTCATTTACTCAGTTTAAGTCGAAACTGGGACATTAATTTAAGTTTAAAATACAATTTATAAAGCGTGCACCGGTTGAACATATGCAAAATATTTTTTTTACAATTTTTTCCAACGGAAATCGTATGTTATAACTAATGTTTTCGTTCACAAAACCCCCACTGAGCAATGATGCAGTGGAATTCTAGTTCCGCCAAAGTTCTCGGACGCTCTTCTTAAAACTCAAGTTTGTAGCTAAATAAGACCAAAAACCACGTGTTGTTAATGTGTGCCATATTGTCATTGAAAAGTTTTGTATTGTCTGCACTCGATCTGGAATATACACCAACTTTTTGGCACAGAGAACAGAAAAAAATTTGTTCGTGAAAATTGCCATTTTTTATGGTACTTAATCACCTATTCAGCATATTGTTAAAACTTTATAGGAGTTTGGTAGTTTATAGTTGTCAGCTATAAGGGTAAATGTCGTTACACTAATGGAAACTATCGTCAACAATAAAGGGAAATGGTTTGTGATTATGCGGGAATTGACCACAACAAAATAAACGAAATATTAAATAACATACAACGGAAACAGGGAGGGACCATCAGGGCACCCAAGTGAGACGATTTGGATAGGGAGCATGGGACTCCAAATATCGTCCATATTGTTAACATTTCGCGGAACGAGGGCGGGCTCTTCGACCCCATCTATTGGGTTTATTCTGTCAATCGAGCGCTCGATTCTAGTGCTGTGAGTGTAAACATGCTTTTGGAAGGAGATTCTCTTCCCTATATTTGCGTGTTTTGCGTGAATGTCTCTGCATACGAGCCCGCCAAAACGTGTTTGGCCCTTCATATAAGAGCTTGGTGATCACAAACAACAATAGAATCCTGATCAAATCGTTTTTCAGATTATTTCACTGCTATGGACAGTTATCTTGCTAGAATAGATGGTAGTATTAAATCATCATCATCACATCATCAAATAAGAACAGGTTTTTAGAAGCCTCATCAGTATCCTTATTGTTGGTTTGTATCGTTTCAAAGCGACACAGCTTGAAAAATAAAAGTTTGTTTTCTTAAAAAAAGAACTCACTATCACACTTTATAAGTGGTTCCAACAGTGTACTTGATGTTGGTGAGGACCGTTTCCGGACGACTCTCTACGTTACATTAAATTACCCATGTTCTCCCAATAAAACGTCACCATCACAGTCTGGGAGTGCGACCAGCAGCTTCCTTACAGTTGGTTTTAATCGAGACAAAGCGCTAATTTGTCCTTTTATTTTGTTGACAAATAAAAGAAGCCACCACACTTCGTTTGTGGCCCAACCTCATCCTTATTTACTGTTTTTGAAAATCGGTCCAAATCGGTTCTCAAACAGTATTAAAAATTACCTTCCAACAAATGCCATTATCTTATCAATGAAAAAAGCCGTTGGATGGTGGCAGTATCCAGCGGGTATAAAGCATAGTTTGAAAAATTGTTTTCCCACTATCACACTTTGTGAGTGGTCCCAAAACAAATCCTTACTGTTTGATTTACTTGTTTTAAAGCTGTTATTAAGTATATTTTGAAGATATTGTCTGTTTTCTTAATAAACGGAACCCATATCACACTTTGTTAGTGGCATCAACAGCATCCTAGCTGTTGATTCAAACTAGTTTACAGCGGCTTTTAAGCATAGTTTAAAAAATCATCTGTTTTCGCAATAAAAACCAACACCATCACATTTAATGTGTGTCATCAACAACATCCTTACCGTTGGTTTGAATCAAAGCACGTATTGAGACTTGTTTCAAAAAATGTATTTTTTCCCAACAAAGTAAATTTCCATGGAGCGTATCGTTTATTATGGATTCACCATCCAGCTGTTTTGTGAAAATGACTTTAACTAAATTTGACAGCTGTTTATTTTACGCGTGTTCTCGACAAAGTAAACAAGGGAATACTGCAGCTGAAATTATAGTTTTTCACTCAAGTGCAACAATGAAAGTATTGACAGAAGAAAAGGGTAAATTGCGATCAAGTACTGTACAGAAACTGGTTTATCGACGAGGAAATTGGCGAAGCAGGAAGGAGTTAGCATTCATGCGGTTCAAAATAAGCTATATGGACACGTAATACTTTGCAAGATCTACCCAGTAATTGCTGAAAGCCTGGAAAGGATTTAATATTGTGCAAAAAAAAAATGTGGAACATCAATCGGAATTGTTCAGCGCACTAAGGCTGGTAGCTCTCTCAAGACCTTCAAATCGCAAAAATCATCCAACCAAGCAAATTACGAGCAAATTTCATGAAAGCCAGAGCTCGTACTTCCAAGGGCATAATTTTTCACTGTACAGGGTGGCAAAGGTTGCCTGTCAGTGTTTTTGGCTCAGTGTAATTCTTGTACAGTTTCTTGTACAGTAATTATTGTACGTGGCATGTGACAAATATGCTTTGTTTTCGTTACGCTATAAACATGGATGCAAAACGAGACCTGGTAGTAGATTTATATTTGAAGAAATTTAACACCGTGTGAGGCCTTGAGACGGCATAAACACATCGGTGTGGCCGAGAGATTAATCTTACGCACCATAAAAAAAAATACAACGAGACGGGTACGTACAAAATCAACCAAAGGCATGACCCTCATCCAACAGTTGGGACCAAAATTATGGGGAATCCCCAATAAACACAGAATTGCATATGATACAGCGTAAGAATACAGCGTGAATGCGATATAAGAACTCTATGTTTAGCTCTATGTAAACTGCAATCTTGTATTTACTGGGTCGCCTAACCCAACAAACATCGGTGTTGAATTAGAGCTTGTTCAAACAAATTTGGAGAAGCTATTCAGCTATTCTAGAAGAAACAGCTGAATAGCTTCTCCAAATTTGCTTGAACAAGCTCTAATTCCACAACGATGTTTGTTGGGAAGTTAGCGAATTCACCGGAATCTGACACAATCAGGGCGAATGATGGCCAAGGATCTGAATATTTCACATACGTAGATCCAACATATCATGGTTTGAAACTCAAATCTTTCGAAAAACAGCAAATTCACGGATTAACAGAAAAACAACAGAAGGCTCGAATGATTCGAAGTAACACGCAGTATTCGAGTTGCTGCAATGGCACGCTGATTGTGATACTCTCTTTTCAGCTAAAATTTTTCTGCGAGATACTCGCAACCCACAGAATTATAGAGTATATGCAGTGAAGTATGCATATGTTCTCAAAGAAAGGTTGGATAGCGATTTCAAAATGTGTCGAGAGTAGTAGTATGGGGTGGAAATTCAAAAAACGTCAAGCGTCCACCACTTTTGTTCGAGTCAGGAGTAATAATCAACACTTCTGCATCGAACATTTTTTGAAGAATCACTTGTTACTCTGTATTGATTTCAGACGGAAATTATTGTTTTTAACAGGATTCTGCCCCTTCTCATCAATCGGAAGCAATACAGGAGTGGTGTCACCAAAATTTTCCTCATTGCATATCATCGCAATAATGGCCTGCATCATCGCCAGATCTCAATCCTTGGGATTTCTTTGTATGGGGATACATGCTCAGAAAAAAAGTAAAGGTCACACTCTTGAAACTTTAAATAAACTCTTGATCCATACTTGGGACAATATTACTCAATAAAAGGTGCGTGCCAGTTGCGAAGCGCTTAGGAAATGTCTACGGTTGATCATAAAAGAAAAAGGTGACAGGTTCGAGCTCGGCATGTTATTTCTTAATAATAAAATGTAAGTTTGTAGGAAACAAAGCGTTTTTTAATGACAAGTAACCATTGCCACCCTGTAAAGCAAGAAACTGATGTGCCAAACTCTTTTTATGTGAAATCTTTTTTAAAGGAAATATCTAGCAATTTGCCAATATGGTATGAAGTTTTTACCTTTTTTTACTCGCGTGAACATGAGTGCCGAAATATACCGTAAAGAATATCTTAAAAAATATTCAAAATAAAAACAAGGTCAGACACTGTTTTCACCTGATTTGGCGTCATTCCATAATGCGCGTTCCATAATGGACTGGTAGCGCTAAAACAAAGTCAAGTTCGAAGAGAAGGCGTAAAACCTCGAAATTGCTCGCAAATAAGGTCCATTGAAAAGTTTTGGTCTTTGATGAAAGCAAAACATCGGAAGAAGGGTACAGATGTTGCTGGGGTTGACAAATTTAAAAAGAACTGGGTAAATGTAAGCAGAAGCGTCGATAGAAAAGTTGGCCAAAACCTGACGAGGATCATTCAGAAGGAAGTGCGTGACCTAGCTAAATCAACGAATAACTAAATAAGTATTACTGTTATTTAATGATTGTTAAACTAAAAAAACAAAAATTTGTAATTTAAAATTTAAAAAAAAAATACAAAAGCAAATGAATCAGTTTTTCTCTTTTCCCATAACGATACAGTCCTTTTCACACTTTGTGATTGGCCACAGAAACATGCTTACTGTTGATTTGATCGGAACTGATATCTAAATAGTTTACTAGACATTGCGCATTTCACATCGTACGAACCATGTTGCCAACACAACCCTTTTTTCCAACATCCAAATGATGTTTCTAGGAATACAGTCGTATTTTACATTGTGGATATTTGTTAATCAATTAGTTTGTTTAAGTATCATTTTGTGGTTCTCTGTGTAATAACAGCTGATTTAACAAAAAAAGAGAACCTGGAGGTTAATATGTGGAAAAACACTGGGTTTAGAGAGGAAGAAAACAGATAATTTGTAAGTTGGGGGAAAAAGAATTAAAAAAAATATAATTATTTTTATATTTTGGGGGGGTAATTTGAAGGGGGGGAAAAAAAAAAAAAAAAAAGGGGGGAAAAAAAAGAAAAGAAAGGGGGGGGGGGGGGGGGCATAAAGGGTGTCCACGATGAAATTGCCACACTATGAAATTGCTCTAACTTTTTCACCGTTGGGTATAATTTAATGAAAATTTGGGTGGATTTAGTTCATAGCGCATTATTTACATCCTGCAATTTTTAAAGTCCTGTGATCAAAACTCGCGGAAATGGAGTCGAAAGAACAGCTCGTGCGTGATAAAATCTTGCGCATTCATCACGAGAACAAGGATCTCTCGCATCGTTCCATCGCTAAAACGTTGGGAATCGCGAATTCCACGGTGTCGCGAGTGATTAAGCGGTTCGAGGAACGGTTGACCACCGATCGGAAGCCCAGAAGTGAAGGAAAAAGTATTCCGTACAACACCAAAAATCACAACCGCGTAGTTGGGGCCTTCAACCGAAATCCGAACGCCTCCGTTCGGGATGTGGCTAAGAAGCTGCACCTAAGCCGAAGTTTTGTCCAGAAGGCCAAAACTAAGGCTGGGCTTCGAACGTTCAAGGTACAAAAGGCCCCTAATCGTGACGAGAAGCAGAACAAGTCCGCCAAAACCCGTGCCAGGAAGTTGTACCTCAACATGCTGACGAAAGTTGAATGCTGCATCATGGACGACGAAATATATGTGAAGGCCGACTTCAAACAGATCCCCGGCAACCTGTTTTTTACGGCCAAGGATAAGTTCAGCGTTCCGGAGCATGTCCGCACTCAGAAGTTGTCCAAATTTGCGAAGAAATTCCTGGTTTGGCAAGCCATCTGCACGTGCGGGAAGCGGAGTGCACCTTTCGTGACCCAGGACACGATGAACGGACAGGTGTACATAAAAGAGTGCCTCCAGAAGCAGCTGCTTCCTCTCCTGAAGGCCCACAACGTCCCAACAATCTTCTGGCCGGATTTGGCCTCATGCCACTACTCCAAGGACGTGCTGAAGTGGTATGCGGACAATAAGGTCAATTTCGTGCCGAAAATGTTCAACCCTCCCAACACTCCGGAGCTCCGCCCCATCGAGAAGTACTGGGCGATTATGAAGCAGCACCTTCTTAAACGACCTAAGGTAGTGAAGACAGTCGAGGAACTGAAGAAAGTATGGGTTTACATGCAAAAAACGGTTGATTCACAGGTTGTGCAGAATCTTATGGCCGGGGTTAAGGCCAAGGTGCGGGCATTTGCGTATGGACTGTAAATAAAATACGAATAAAATGGTAAAATGAAGTTTAATAGTTATTTCTCAATCCCTGAAAATTTGATGGCAATCGGATGAAAACTCGAATTTTGCGAATCAATTTTGTGTGTGGCAATTTCATCGTGGACACCCTTTAAATGCTGCGCAGCCTCTTAAAAACATCAAGCGAGTTGGCAGCATCAGTAAGCGCATTTTTATTCTTCATTGGTGAAAGCCGGGTCCTCGTTTGTGGTGGGAAGGTTAGGGGCCGGGGAAGGGGGGGGGGTCGGGGGGGGGGAGGGGGGGATGTGGGGGGGATGTGTTGGGGGTTTTGGTTTGTGGGTGGCTTTTGGGGGGGGGTCCGCGGGGGGGGGGGGGGTGGGGGGGGGGGGGGGGGGGTGTGTGGGGGGTGGGTTGGGGGGTGGGGTGTGTTGTGTTTGGTGGTGGTGTGTGGTTTGTGGTTTGGGTGGGGGGGGCGGTGTGTGGGGTGTGGTGGTGGGTAGTTTGTGGGGGAGGTGGGGGTTGGTGGGGATATGGAAAATTGAAGGGGAAATCGGTCAACGGGAATTAAAATATTTACATACACAACCTTGTTTTGTGGTATTACTTGACTTGATTTATATTTTTTTCTTATCGATTCTCTCTCCTTCCTGAAATCTGTATCCAAGCTTATAGCCCATGAGTCTATTTTTGATTCCTTTGCAAAGGCATTTCTACAACCATTTATTGGGAATTTTCGATGCCGTACTCTTTGTGTGACGGTTAAATTGTGTGGCAAATCCTCTTTCAACTGAAATTAAGTCAAAAAATTCAATCTGACATTATTTTTTTTAAGGCGAAGTGGGAATTGACCCAATCCTCATCCAACATTGTCATGCTTTGTAACTCCGCGTTCACTGACTGAGCCAAGGAAACCCCCGACTTCTAATACTCGATGCGCAAAAACCTCATAAAAAGTCTGGTAAAACCAGGTCAGCTGTGATAAAATGCTCAGTCAATCCTAATATACCATATGCATCTCTGGTCCATTTCTTTTTTTTATCCTGATTCATGTGCTACTCAAAGTCTGTTCATCGGCCTACAGTTGATGTCATAAAATAAAACCCACCGAGTAGTTCCCTGCAGGATCTGAACTGCATCTTGATGGCGACTCTATTCTGCAATAATCCCGTATATTAATTCCGACAGCAATATCGAATGACTCCGTGTGTGAAAGTTTACGGATCATAAATTGCATTCGAAGCAGCACAAGTACGCCACCAGATGCTGTGTGAAAGGGAGATTCAACCGAGTGGCAAATTTGCAATAAGAGCAGCGGAGAAATAAGGAGCATCCTTGTGCCACCATGAACCACATACCAACTTCATGACATGGTGGGCAAAACAGATGGCAGCAGTGCATGTGATTTGGGATAGAGATTATTTACTCGCTATTGCAGTAGATTTTCAGCAATATTAATTTACCTTCAACACTTCGAGCATATAACCTCGCTGTGATTGATGACAACTCACGGAGATATTTCGATAACTTATTAACAATATATTTATAACCTATTAGCAAAGATATTTACACAGCAGATTGGCAATAGAACTATTATCATAAAAATATAAAACCAACTCAGTCATCGAAATAATTCTAATCTATAGTTCTGTTCATATAGAATCCGGGAGATTCTAATTTGAAATGTTCTAAATGGAAGACAAGAAAAGAATATTGATCTTGCACTGGTATAGTCAGTTCGAAACATCGCGAAAAACCTGCGAATAGGTTAGCGAATAGGACAATGAAGCAAAATCTAGTGGCCACAACATTTCTAGTGACCAGCGGAAAACTGGTATGAGATTTTTGTAGATTCTAGTAAACTTAACGTGCTTGCTGGTGATTTTAATATCAATTATTATGACATTAATAATTCGATGCATTTGAAACGATTAGCAGATTTCTTTAATTTAAAACAATTTGTTAATGAATATACGCGTATTTCCAGACACAGTAAAACTTTGATTGACCATGTGTACTGTAATTTTGATTCTGTTAGTGTTGTTATAAACTCCGACTTGAAAGTAACCGATCATGAAACCATTATTATTAACTTTGACGATAATAGTAGTGGTGACAGTGATTTTGCGAAATTGAAGTGTTGGAAAAAGTATTCCAAACAAGCTATTTTAAGACTTGTCGAAAGAAGTGTGGATTTTCAAACAAATACCGGTTCTCTAGATCATAAATCAGCTGTTTTGACAGACGTCTTAAAAATATGTACCAATAAACTAGTCGAAAATAAATTTGTTTTAATAAAGAACTCAAACAGCTGGTACAATTTGGATCTTTTGCATCTTAAACGTAAAAGAAACAAGCTGTACAAGAAATGGCGTATAACTAATAGGCATATCTTTTTGAATAGGCACAAAGATGCGCGTAACAAATATTCGCCATCCGTTAAACAAACTCGTTGTGAATATATTCAGAGGAAAATTGATTTGTATCAAAACAATAGCAAAGAGTGATGGAAAATTTTGAAATCTTTGTTAAAACCTAGTAATTGCAAACCGCTATCCATAACCTTCAATGGCACATAAGAACAGTCAGAGGACATCATTGCATGTAAATTTAATGAATATTTTGTCGATAGTATTTTGTCAATCAATCAATCCATTGATCTATTAGATGCGCCAGACGAAATTATACAGCCGAATATTATTAACTGTAGCTTTGAATGTTTTCACCCAATAACGTTAGAGGATCTAAAATCTATTTGCTTTTCTTTGAACAACACGGCTGGAGTAAAGCTATGTCCATTTAGAATCCGGAATAATAAAATCATTTGTATCTCGGTAACGGATTGACGTACAAATAAGTTTAATACATCAAAACAAAGATAATCCACTGTTATTTGAGGAAAAAATATCAATACAAATCTTCTCTCTTTGTTTCTAATGAAAATTCGCACTTTCTTCTTTATTCCTCCCATCAAACGCTGCACACCTCCGGAGTCAACTTCCTTGGCACATTTGTTCCACATTTTGGTCATCTGAGTCGTGTCCCGAGCCGTTTTTCCACTTTTCTAAAGCTTCCGCTTCATTATTGCCCAAAATCTTTCGATGGGCCGGAACTGCGGGCAGTTGGGTGGATTTATGTTTTTATCAATGAAATCTACGTTATTATCGCGGTACCACTGGATGACTTCCCGGCTGTAGTGGCAACTCGCCAAATCTGGCTAAAACTTCACGGGACCGTTATGGGCTTTAATGAAAGGTAGTACGTGGTTCTTGAGGCATTCTTCCTTGTACAGCTTGAAGTCCATCGTCTTATTCGTCACGAACACTTTGGTCTTTGCTCCGCAGCTGCATATCCCTTGCCAAATCATCAGTATTTTGGCAAATTTGTCCATAAAAGCAAACTTAAACTTCGCAGGAACATCTCCTCGTGCCGTCGCCATATAGAATGTTTGGCCAGGAAGCTGTCCGAAATCCATTTTGACGTAGGTTTCATCGTCGATGAGCAGGCATCGTTGGTATTTCGTCAAAACCTGCTGGTACAATTTCCGAGCTCGAGTTTTGGTGACGAAACTTTGCTTCAACGTTCTGTTTGGTTGCTTGCTGGCTCGATAAAAACGATATCCTGCTCGCAAACGAATTCTCCGAACGGTACTGCGAGCAGCAGCGTATTTTTGTGCGATTTCATTATCTGATAGTCCAGGGTTTGCTCTGACGGTTCTCAACACCTTCTGGTTCAGCTTGCGGTCATATGTTCCACTACTACGCTTACCTTGAGGCAGTCGATCCATGCTCTTTTGCTCCCTGAAACGTTTGAGCACATCATACACGGTTGATTTGTCGA
The DNA here is from genome assembly GCA_024533555.2 of Aedes koreicus. NCBI lineage: Eukaryota > Metazoa > Arthropoda > Insecta > Diptera > Culicidae > Aedes > Aedes koreicus. The sequence continues at coordinate 87,472 of JAHHFK020003257.1, forward strand.
TTTTCAACGTTTTTGCGATTTTTCTTGCGGACCACGTTGGATTATCAACATGGGTGTGCAGAATTTTTTTACTCCTTCCATCTGGAATAACTGTGAAAGAATCCTTGCAGCGGTCACTTTACGTGCCGCTGCAACACAATAAGTGATTCCGGATTCTAACTGGAAAGAACTTTAGATAACGTAAATGCAAGAGTAGTACAAGATTGCTGTAATGTCATCGGAAACAGCCTGCTGGACCTAATTAATGAATCGCTGCAAACTGGGCACGTGCCACAAATTTAGAAAGAATCTTTAGTTATTCCTATTCAAAAAGTCGCTGGAACGATTAAAGCCGAAGAGTTTCGTCCTATTAACATGTTGCACACTTTAGAAAAAAATTTGGAACTTGTTGTAAAAGGCCAGCTGTTAACGTATTTAAATAGTAATAAGTTGATTGCACCGGAACAATCGGGATATCGCGAAGGTCATTCTTGTGAAACAGCGTTAAATTTAGTGTTATCAAAATGGAGAGAAAATGTAGAGCGTAAAGATACGATTGTTGCTGTTTTTTTGGATCCGAAACGCGCTTTTGAAACGATTTCTCGGCCCTTGTTGTTAGAAACAATTAAGCGGTTTGGATTTTCAGGTTCTGCATACAGATGGTTCGAAAGTTATTTGTCTGACAACTCAACGGACGGCTTTTAATGATTCTGTTTCGAGCCCTGTGGAGAACAGCCTTGGCGTACCACAAGGGAGGCCGTTTCACATTTCAATGCAGATTTACGATCTCTAAGCAGATGGTTAAAGTACAAACAGTCGAAATTGAACATAAGTCAAACTAAATTCATGGTAATTTCGCGGAATCGAGTTATCGAAGACGTCTCTGTTAAAATTGATGATGAGACAATTGATCGCGTTCGTGAGATTAAATATCTTGGCGTGATTATTGATGATTGATTAAAATTTGACTTTCAAATTGACGATGTCATTAAGAAAATAGCCAAGAAGTACGGTATTCTCTGCCGATTGAAAAACGATTTAACTATTGCTAGTAAATACAATTGTACAAATCTATCATCTCTCCTCTCATTGAATTTTGCCCTTCCATTTTGTTTTTAGCTAATCAAACCCAAATATCGAGATTACAGCGTTTGCAAAATAAGATAATGCGTTTAATCTTGAGATGCAATAGGTTCACTTCCTCCTCTTTTTTATTAGATGCCCTACAGTGGCTATCGGTGAAGCAGAGAGTTGTGTATTCGACAATGGTGTTCATGTTTAAAGTAATTAACGGGTTGTTGCTTCGATATTTGTGTAATCAAATTGAAAGATGATGTGATATTCATAGATATGACACTAGAAACGCGGATGATGTTAGAAAACCATATTTTTTGTACGGAGCTTCACAAAATTCGTTGTTTTTTAGAGGTATAAATGTTTTCAATTCGATGCCTATACACATCAAACGTGCAGCAACACTAGCAGATTTTAAGAGACAATGTATTTCACACATCAAAGCTGCATTTTGAACAGCAACTCTGTTAACTTTTTACTCTTGACTAATTTTGTATCTTAACGATGTTATTACAACGGATATTTTTGTATGGTTTATTGTAAAATGTTTTATATGCTCAAACAAACTATACTCTTCGCCACAATGATGATGATGGATTTAAAGTTTTTATTTGTTATTGTAATTAAAAGTAGTTTTTATTTTTTTGTGTAGTCTACAAAAGTCTAAGCCTCGCGCGCGGTATATAGGTATAAAATACTTCTTTTTGAATTTATAAAAAAAAATATTGGCCTTTGATGCTTGAGAAGATGCCATGAAATATTAGTGGGTTGTCTGGCTGATTGTCGGGAAATTCCTTGTCAATTCTGTTGTGGTTGAAAGTAAAAGTTTGACTAGGGCCGGTCCAGGATTTTTTTGGTTTGGATATTTTCTCGATTTCCCTGATTGGAGATACCCTTGGTCAGCCCAAAACAAAGGTGGTGGTTCCATTAGTGTTGGAACCCTCATTGACTCTGTAGCGGGCAGGATCGGATATTGGCTTGTCTTTTGATAATGTCCTTATACGAGATTATGTGATTTGAATTGTAATAGGATTTCCTGATCGCTGGGAATACTTGCGAACATTTGTGCTTGACATTAACAGCTTTTCACAATTTTATCCCTGTAAAGCAACAGCAACAGTTTTGGAAGAAGTTCACATCTGTAGATGAAATCAGTTCGTTTTTTGTTTTGTATAACTGGTTGAATTGTTTTTCAATAAATTATCTAATAGATAAATCGTCTAGCTCAAACCATTGTAGGGGTGAGTGGCGGGATCATCATCATCATCATCATCATCATCATCATCATAATCACACACAAAACTATAGACTCGAAGCTGTATAAACCAGAGTGCCAGGAAAAATATAAACTACCTTTTAAGTATTAAGGGTCGCAAAGATCCGTGAAGTTGTGGCCAGATGTGGTAAGCTGCCACTACAGCTGCAAGGAGGATTTTGGAATTTGAAATAAAACCCACGAGTTCCTACAAGTGCTGTTGAAGTTTTTTTTTTTTTTTCTAGGAAAGTACAGTGGAGTTTTGACTAACTAACCTGGTTTTATGTGGCCAAATTCTTAGCTGACAAGACTTTAGCGCAATTTAAATATAAACCTATGTTTTCAATTCTTCGAGATTTGATAGAAAATTGCAAAAAAAAATGCTTTTGTAATTACCCAAAAATATTTCATTACAATGGAGTATTTTAATTTTTAAATATAATGTCAGTTAGTTTGCATCATCGAAAATGGCATTATTAGCTCCACTTTACTTTTTTTTTCGTTCTCAAAAACCTACATTTCGATTTTGAAGTCAAATTGTAAGCAAAGTTAGAATTGAATTGAACACGATGATGTTTTCTGTGTTGTTGGGCTACATTTAAGGAACGAAATAAATTCTTTATATATAGCCCAACAATAGATGTTAATGTGGATTTCAATTGCAGTATTAATATAAATTACCAACCTTTACTTACCAGAAAATTTTCTTCATCTTTGGCATTTAAAGCTTGTCACAATCAGCTAATTTTTACTCTCAACATAGAATTCTAAATACATTTTTACCGTTATTAAATTACAGCTTTCGATGACAGCAAAAAATCGTTGACCAGATCATTTACTTGTAGCTTAACTTTTACTTGAGCTAAGAGAGGTCCTTATTTGATTTTTTAGAGTTGTTGAAGGTATTGCATGTCTATAAGCTGCATTTCAAATAAAACATCCCATGGTAACATAGAATATATGGAACTCAATACAAACAAAAATCTTACTACATCCTAATTAACACATTTTTTTCCGATGTAGAAGGATTTTTTCGCTCATCACCATGAGGCCCCAAGAGTGGACAGTAATGTTTGCTAGAAATGAAAGATATGAAGAGAGAGTGTTGATAGTTCCGTCAGTGTACGGCAGGTTGTGAAAATTGAATAGAAGTATTGAAAATTGAGCGAAGGGCTTGGATATACTAGTACTCGAATAAAGGATGCATCCCCAATGCGGGGTAGATGAAGGTACGGACGAATCCGCCACCTTCACAGGCAAAAAATGACTGATCGTGCTCACATACTACCAATTGATTGTGATTGTTCTAGCGGTTGTTTGTACACACTCCGTTTTGTTGCCTACATTCAATTGTCACAACCTGCCGTACATTGACGGAACTATCAACACTTGACTAAAAATCATGAGAAATGTAATGTTCAGGAATCGAGCTAAGTAAGTGCCCTATAAAAAAATCTGGTTTAATTTCCTTAGCGGTGATAATCTAATCAGCATTATTGCATATTTTCTCACTTCTTCATGGAAAAGCGAGATCATCCCGGAAATTAAGCTAAAGATTGAACAGGATTAAATTTGGACAGATATGTACAACTATAACGAATTTGTTTTGGAACTGTTGGTGCCAGTCATGCTGGAAAACATTCTTCGATCAGAAATGTTTGCCAGTACACATGGACGTTTATATGCATGATTCATAAACACAAGGTCTGGCAACTGAACTTTTTTTTTTAATCTTTATTTTACGTCGGCCTATTTCCTCACATGGTGACAATCACCGAAAAGGCAACTGAACTGTTACAATACATTTAGAGCTATTACAATGGTGCATATAAAATTACATCGTGCCTTTCCTTGTCGCTATGTTGACCTTGAGTCTTCGCTGTAAGCTGGCGTGCAACTTGTTTTCTAAATCGTTTTAGGATCAGAAAAAATAACATAGAAGAAAAACGTAGTGCAGATATTGCCAGCCATGGTGAAAAAGGTGAAGAAGCGTTTGCAAAGAAATCCGCATCGGAGTGCCATTCAACGGGCGAAAGATCTTTATATATCAGATCGCAGTGTCTGACGAATCCTAAAAAGAGGCTTGAGACCAAGCCATACAAGATCCAAAAGTATAGGATCTTTCAATCAAGAAAAGTTGGAAAATATCGTATTTACGGACGAAAAGCTCTTCACTATTCAGCGATTTGTAAACTCTCAAAACTATAGGGTTTGGTTGACAGACAAATCCTGACGTTCCGACGTTTTGACGACCAGTCGACGAAAAAAACCTGCTTCACTTATGGTTTGGGCCGGAATTATCCATAACCTCCAAACTCCACTGGTTTTTGTTTCTGAAGGCGTCGAGAGTTGGTTCTACAGAATGTTGTTGAGCCATGGGCACAAGCTCATCCTGATTTTTACAACTAGACTCCGCACAGGATCACTAAGCGAAGCACACTCGAATGTAAATTGCTGAACAATTTCATTTCTATATACCACCAGCAAATCCACCTCACTTGAATCCAATGGACTTCTCTGTATAGAGTATGTTGGAGGTTAGGGTCTGTTCTAGAAAACCTGGAAGTTTGGAGAACCTTAAAAGACATCTAGTGGCTAAATGAGATATCATACTAGAAGAACGCCTGCGGGCAGCATACAATGCCTTTTCTTGATTGTTTGAAACAGGTCATTTCATTCAATGGGTGCCATCTTGAATTTAATCGATGACTTTTCAAACTGTTTCATGTGAATTGGTGTGAATTAGGAATAAAAAGGCTTTGTTTTGTTGAATTTACGTGTTGTTTTCAATGTAGCAGTAGCCGGAAATTGCAAAACAAATTGTTTACAACTCGTTGCAATAGTATGACGGTAACAACATTAATTATTCCGTTAATCCTTGCTATTTAAAAAAGGTTTTTTCATGAAATAGAATCAAAATTGTCTTAAGGTAAGAGGTAAAATACCAAAAAAGAATACATATATCTCGATTACTGAACTTGGTATTGATGAGCACTTTATAAGAGGTAAAATACTTAAGGATAATATAAAAATATTCTAACAATATCATGTTGGTATCAAAAAAGTTCCTTAAGGTGAAATAATACTGAAAAAGTACCTCTCAGATGTTATCCCAAATAACAAGTTTTGTTATTCGAAGGACATTTTCCATGCAATTTTTAGTTCCTAAGGAATACTTCATGTCTTATAAATTTCAACTTATATATCAAGATCAAATGCTAATATCGACTCACGCCTCACATAATCTGTGATTCGAAAGAAATTTTTATTTATTAAGGTTTTTACAATTTTAAGGTTTTATTCTATATTATTTTACCTCTTAGATAATGCTGGAAGAAACCAACATAATTGATCGGAATCCGGGATGGTTTCATTCATTCATGCATTTTTACATTCATTTGCGTCTGACTTTTTTCATTTGTATTTTGAGAAATTATTTTTGTTATATTTGATCCGTAATCTGAACTGCAGTTCATTAGAACAATTAAAGTTAATTACGAACTAAAACAATTATAATAACAGTGATGATTAGATAAATTCACTAAGAGCCTTGATAGATTATGCTTGCTTCAGCTCGATTTGAATTAAAGATAAAGAATTGAGTTTGTTCACAAAAAGTGTTTCTTCGATTGCGACCGATAATTTTTTCTCACATCATATTACAAAATTCTGCGTAGTAGTAATAGTAATAGTAATAGTAAGCTCTGTTCTGTGCTTTGGTACTTAGTACCCTAGAATACGCTGCTCCCATTTGGGCCCCATACCACACCATATTTCATTCGGTTTGCTCTGCGACATTTACCATGGTCTCAATAAGACGACTGAAGTTGCAAGGGCTGGTTGTCTTTGACATTCTCAAGAATAACATCGATTGCTCGAACCTTCGGAAAAATCGGTGAAAAGCCACTGATGAATTGTGACAATAGGTGTTATGATTTTGTTACATCATAACAAAACTGTTCCAAAGTCTGTTATGTTTGTGCTATATTCATATCATACTTTTTTTTACATCATACTACATTTTTTGTTATCTCTGTAGGATTTTTTGTTACGATTTCTAGAATTTTAACTGAATCCACGATATAAATTTTCACAACTCCCTTTAACAAGCAGCGTAACAGAATTACAAAACTCTAAATAATTTTGTTCTTTCTCTCAGATCGGGATTCTTCAAAAGCAGCAAAATTAAGTTCACTATAGCTACACTCGTACACCAGTCAGGCACATGCGGATCAATAATTTACCTCCAATTGGAGTAGTTTCTGAAAACGGTGATTGTTTAAAACCGAAATTCAAAGCAGCATTCGTTAGTTCAGTGCCTCTATTTCGCAATGTTTATGAGACTTCGTTCATGGAACGAGACTTTTAAAGCCATCGCGATCTGAAGTGCGCTATACAGATACAGGTAGTCGGTGAGAATCTGAAACGGTAGCAGCTTTCACTGCACCTTCAAATGAACTCATTGTACTGAGGAGATTTATCATTGAGCTCTTCTCGCGTACCACGGTGGCGGCTACGAACGCCCTCGTTTTACGAGATCGCACCTTTTTGGGAGGACAATATTGCCTCTGCTGTTGCCAAAACGAAGCTACTTGAAAGCTTTTATGATGTTATTTTTTTGTTCCACGTTCGAAAAAGCCAATGTTTCTTTGTTCGATTAGCTGTATTAGCCCCACTGAGGACCACATGTTGGTGTACTTGTTAGTCAATTCATCTTTCATATTCAAAAACAAAAATCAGTATTGTTTAAGCCTCAAGTTGGATACGTATAAAAACAAAAAGGTACGAAGGTTGGAGTTTAGTTTTAGAGCTGACCGTGATTGATTTAGTGGTATTGACACAAATTTAGTATAGAATTCAGTTAAATTTTACTGGTAACTTTTGTTCGAGGATGATCTCACTCGAATCTTGTTTTTAACCAAACAAGAGTTTCTCAACACTGCAATCAGAAAGCGTTCAACATTTCTAATTTGATATCAAAAAATAAAAAATACTATTGTGTGTGAGTTTCCTATAAATTCATTTTGGTTAGAGAACTCAGCAAAAGTCCTCAAGAAAATTAATTGTCCCTTAGCATAAACTCAACTTCAAACTTTGCAGCACGCAAACCCAATAAAGCACCCTGGTTATGGTCCAATAACTAGCTCATCAATGATGCACATATAAAATGAGACCGACATGCGAACCGATGGACGTCAGAGAATCAGAATTTGCAGCAATGACAGTGTCCCAAGAGTAAGAACATCACATTCACTATCACGTTCTGCAAGCAGATGCCTACGAGACACGGCCTCAACAAAAGTACATGTAGTGACCCGTTTGGAAACATTGCTCTCATCGCACCTGAACCTGGATGGATCGAAATTCGAAATAGTAGCATCAGAGTGCGCAAACATGAACACTATCGCGGTATGTTTTTCGTTGAAGCAGAGGACATTCAACAAAAAAAGATAAAGGGTCGGTGTTATGTGGCAAACTCAGGCAGTGTTTCCGATGATTCATTAACATGAAATATAAAATATCAGAAGATTTTGCGTTATAGCATTCATATTTGAAAATGTTTTATCATGCCTAAAATCGCAGATTACGCTTTGAGAAGTGATGTTAAATCTGCCCACACTGCTTTCCAGATAGACGATACTTCTTTCGGCGTGATTAAAATGTTAACAAGCGAAAATTTCCGGAATCGGATGCTGTGGCACGAAGCTGCAGCAACCTGCATGCTCAGGCTTGTGCATTATCGGTATAGTCAGATAGATCTTGCTTCTGCATGCAGCATGGTTCATTCGCACACTCTCGAGCATAATTAATGATGCTAGAATGTCACAAACACCTTCGCCGGGAATGGAATGGCATGGCGTCTCGATTGCCGCTCGACGACGAATGATTTAACCGATCGTTTTATCGAAGCCCTCAGGTCTGCCGGTATCATTGTAGCAACTCATATACCCTTATTGCCAAGTCGAGCGCGATAGAGAAGAGATAGTTCAACTTGTAATTTCACGACCCAATGAATGTTTCATCGGTCACTGTATATGGGTGTCGCCGTAACTCGAAAGCCTCTAACCAACATCTCCATTAACGAGTCATTTCGGAGTTCCAGTAAATTATTCCGCTTAACCGTACACGAATACACGCTTTCATCAATTGCACACCTTTTTTTTATTTCTTCATTTAAAAAACAGGACGAATTATTGCATCGGTTTGTCGGTCTGCTTCCCCACACCATCAATTCATATTCGCTTGGGGTGACGAAGAATTTTCAATTTGTTTCGCATATTTTAACACATTTCATTACACCAGATAAAAGCGATGAAAAAAAATTTGCTGGCCTACGATAAACCCCATATCAGAGCTATTCCGAACGAATGGGTGAACAACACCACACCTAGGCCTACCGAAATGGTTGATTGGATTTTATCACCGAAGCCTATTTGAAAACAAAAGCGTAGACATAACAATCACATTCGTCGCAATTTTTATTCATTCTGCTCATCTGAATATGTATCGCTGAATTATTGAAATTTCTGCACCAGGTCATGAAGCGTTTAGTAAGCTACTTCTTAAGGCAAATATCGAACCAGCATTATTATCGATGGAAATAAAATCAATATTTGGTTTTCAATAAAATAATCTAATAAAGAGAAATTTATCACCACTGTTAGAGCATTAAATAAGATTTGGAACTCATCAGTTCCGATTCTATTATGCAAAATAAAATATTGGTGCATCCTGTTCAAAATTCTAAGCGTATCTTGTCCTGGAGATAAAAATAAAATTAAAACCAATCTTTTCGATAAATTAATCATGAATTTCCTGAAATTGATGTAATTCAATAAGGTTATCTAGAAGAATGCCGAAATTGGTCTCCGATCTGCAGTTTATTTGCATTATATTTCAAATTTGGTGCATTTATTTTTTCACATGGAGGGTGTTTCGATCAAAATTTTGTCGACATAAACTTGACGCATTTCCTTTCATCGTGCATTAAAAAATATTGCACACCCCTCATTTTGAAGATGTGTGCGTGTAGCATCATGTCTCTATTTTGATTTTGAGATAAGCATTTCAGTTATCAAAATTTCGTCGAAGGAAGAGAAGCAACACATCAAAATTTTGCACTTGCATGGCGAAAATCCAAACTACTCTCACGCCAAGTTGGCGAAATTGTTGAATGTGGTCAAATCAACTGTAACCAACATATTAAAAGTATTCGGTGAACGTTTGTCGACAGCCAAGAAAGCTGGATCGGAAGGAAATCGAAAGCTGGAGGCCGCAGCGACGACAAAAAGAGTTGCCCGCTGTTTCGAGCGGAACCCCAACCTCTCCGTCCGAGTTGTCGCAAAGAAGCTGGGAATGGCGCCATCAACCGTGGATAGAGCTAAAAAACGACCTAGACTGTCGACTTACAAGAAAGTGGTGACTCCAAATCACGACGATAAACAAAACACGTCAGCCAAAGCACGATCGCGAAAGTTGTACACGACGATGCTGACGAAGTTTGATTGCGTGGCACAGGACGATGAAACTTACGTCATGGAAGACTTTAAACAGCTCCTGGACCGGAATTTTTTACAGCTACCGGAAGGGGAAAGATGGCAGATATTTTCAAGCACATTAAACTGTCAAAGTTTGCTAGGAAATATCTGGTGTGGCAGGCCATCTGTACCTGTGGCTTGAAGAGCAACGTTTGCATTGCAACCGGCACCGTCAACAGGAAATTTATCTGAGCGAGTGCCCACAAAAACGTCTACTGCCTTTCCTGAAGCGACATAATTATTCTGTTCTATTTTGGCCGGATTTGGCATCTTGCACTTACGGAAAAAGGCCATGGAGTGGTACGCTGCCAACAACGTTCAAGTGGTGCCCAAGAACAATAACCCTCCCAACACGCCAGAGCTCCGCCCAATCGAACAATATTGGGCCATCGTCAAGCGGAACCTTAAGAAGACTCAAAAAGCTGTTGTGAGCGAGAAACAGTTCAAGGCGTTCTGCGGCGAATAAAATGGACAAGGAGTCTGTACAAAATCCTATGGCAGGTGTTAAACGAAAGACCCGGCAATTCTCATTCGGTAAACAGGAAGCTTAGCTAAATATTTCTCCTGTATTCTGTATTAACTGAACTTGAAAAAGAAAAAGGATTTGACTTATTAATAAAATCTTTGATCGACTCACAAACATTACTGTTTGACCAATTTTTGATCGGAACACCCTTTATCAATTATTTCTTATCATTTCAATATGACAATTGGGAAAAAATCACTGTTTGGCCAAATTCCAATTCATCTTCGCAATGACTATTTTAAAACCAATTTGCCGATTAATGCAATTAGTGGGGGGAAAATGGTTTTAAAATTTTTTTTTTTGTCCATAAAAAAAAAAAATGGCGGCATTTCAAAACAAAATTTCACAAGTTCATAAAGTCGAAATAAAACTATTGATAGAAGTAAAAGGAATTTGTGAAAACAAGCTTTTAAGATCATTGCAAACAAACTGTGTAAGTCATCATAAGCCGGACTAAAATATGAAACCTATTGGCACCTCTTGGTGCCATAATAAAACCAAAATGATTTCTAGTGGCTTTCATAAAACTTTAATAAAACTTAATAAAGCTGGCTGACTTTGGCAATGTTACTTGGGTAATGCTGTTGACTTTAAGCGTTGTGAAATAATGCCGTTGGTGAACAAGAGCATTGCAAAGTCACGGCGTTCTTTGAGTGTAACGTCTGTATCGAAAAAAAAGTTGCCCACATATTTTTCTTTCAAATCATATGAAAAAATGATGTTTTTTTCTAACAAATGGATGATTCTTAATTGCACGGGATTGATCTTGAACATTGTGAAGACCGGATGAAATTAATACCTATTATTTTTTCACGAATTTGCGAATTTTTGATCGAACACTTTTCATTGAGTTCCGGACAAGTGTTTCATCACATTTTTTGGACGCCTTAGCCCATACTTTTTTGAACTCCTGCATATTCTCAGCTGCTTTACCAGTCTTTTTGAAGACCCTCTTCATAATCGCCAAATAGCGTTCGATGGGCCGCAGTTAATTGCAATTTGGCGGATGGATGTCTTCTTCAAACAAATCTATACCCTTTTCCGTGAGCCAATTGAGAGTTGTTTTTTTTTGCGTAATTCGCCGACGGTAAATTCGGCCAAAACAGCGGAGGGGTACTATGCGATAAGTGCCATACCAGCACTTTTCGACCAGATTTCTCCATTTGAAACGACCTGTCTGCATCGCTTACATCCTCTCCTACGACGACAGTGTAATATTGTGAACCTGGAAGGGTTTTTGAGTCCTCTTTGACATAAAAGCTGACAATAAGTAAATTGGTACGCCCCTCGCACGCCGCTAGCACGTCTCTAGTGTTTGTAATCGAAAATCTTTGACATTGATTTGTTTACACTTCTATAGAGAACAACTCTACACACTTAGAAATTATGAATTTTACACGAGACGTAATTCTTGTTTGTAAAAAGTCGGGGAACTTAAAGAAAGATTTCGTGTACAATGATGTCTCTTGAAACTGACACATACGTAATTCGACGAAAGATGTGTTTGATTGAATTTATTTTCTCATCTCTTTCAACCCATTCTTATGTGCCAAAGGACGCTTGCATGTGTCGGTCTCAGGAGACAGAAATTTACATGACATTTTGGTAGTGTGTAGGAACTTTTTTCAATAAGGCGAATCTAACAATAAGAGTTTCTTTCATCTTGCTCACGTTCATTTATTAGTGCGCCTTTATAAAACATTCGAGGGATTCTTTAGTACGGATCGAAACACATCAGTGCTGGCTAGCATACTCTTCAAATCAGCACCAACATTAGATTAGGGCGAATCTGCTTTTGTAAACAATGGACTTCGTAGTCATTTTCTCTATAACCAAAGGTCGCAAATACAAATTAAGCACTCTTTAAGGAAGAGGAGCTTTATCTCTATCCGCTGATATATTCAATTTGAAGGAATTGTCTTCAACTTCCGATAAATTAGCAGACAAAGTGTTTGTTTACAAAAGCAGATTCGCCATAATCAAATGTTGGCGCTGAAATAAAAGAATGGAAAACATAAAGGTGATAGGAATATATATGAAAGAGAAAGTAATCAAAGAGAGTCTCTCAATGTTAGATTCACCCTAATGAAAAAAGTCCCTAGAACTGGTGCAAATTTGATCATAGTAGTCTATCGCGTTCAGAAATAATGTCAAATGGAATTCGAAAGAAGAAAAAATATTGTGCAAAAACACCTGGAAAATCCAGAGTGGTCCGGTTCCAAGCAGGTTAAAGTGCGGAAGATGTCAAAAACAATAGTTTGTCGAGTGCTCAAAACCTACAAGGAAACCTTAAGTGTGGAAAGGAATCAGCGGAGCTACGAAAAAAAACTGGAACCAGGGATCGGCAGCTGCGCAGCAAAGTATTGAGGTGCGATATCGATCCGAGATGTGGCCAGAACGTAAACGCCAATTTTCAAACGGTGCGGAACATCCTTGCCAGGGAAGGATAGAGGTCGTACAAAGCCTGTTAACATCCAAACATGAAGCACATGAAGCAGAATTCCGTGGCCAAAAATAGTGCAAGGCTCTTGTACGACCGTGTTTTGTCGAAACACAAGGGCTGCACCTTGATCGATGACGAAACGTACGTAAAATTCGATTTTAAGCTGATTCAGCTTCCCGGTCAAAAGTTTCTCGCGATTGGACGTAGGGATGTACCGAAAAGATTCAAGTTCGTGTTTGCCGACAAGTTTGCGGAGAAGGCCATGATTTGGCAAGCGATTTGCAGTTGTGGAATGAAAACAAGACCATTCGTCACATCCTCGACGATGACATCCCAAGTTTACATCGAAGAATGCCTGAAAAAGCGTGTATTGCCGTTCATTCGCAAGCATACGGGCAAAGTCATCTTTTGGCCCGGTTTTGCCAGCTGCCACTACTCCAAGGTGGTTCTGGAGTGGTATGCTGCCAACAAGATCCCCAAGCTAATGAATCCTCCGAATTACCCGGAAGTTTGACAACTGCGAGGAAGAGGCGGGGCAGTCAAAGACATCCAGCAAATGCGGGTAAAATGGAAGAAATGCGCTGATTCCGTGTCCGTTTCCACTGTGCGGGCGCTGATGGGCCCCATCATGAGGAAGGTTCGAGATCTCGTTTGAACTGGAGAAATGTAACCATCTAATGCTGTAACTTTGAAGTTTTAATAAAATTACAGTGGAGCAACCATTGATGGACTTTTTAAACTCACGAATCACAAGTCATTTTGTACGTACCCATTTACTTTTAGTCAGGTCTCGTCGTCCATCAAAATACATGCATCCGGTCACTGCAAAACTCGTGACTACAATTTCCGGCCCCTTGTTGCTGCGCGTTGCTTCTGTGCTGCACTTTGTTTGGCGATTTTCTGCTTCTTGTAGGTCTTCAGGTTGTTTCATTTCTTGATACGTTGAATCAATCCGACGCTGGTCCCTGTTGTATTGGCCAAATCACGTATCGACATTGATTTGTTCTTCCGAATTAGAGCTACCACTTTCTGATCCAGTTCAGGTTTGGAAGATCCGTGTTTTCTGCCTCTTCCTGGCAGTTCATCCAAAGAACAGTGTTCTCCAAACTTGGTCAAGATGGATTTCACACTCGCGTGATGAGTTCCATAGCGCTTCGCCAATTGTCGCATAGTTACACCCTTTTCACGTAGCAATGTGTCCAAAACCTTAATTTTCACGTTTTTTTTTAATGCGCGGCATTTTGAAATTCCATATGATGGATAAGGAAATTCAGTCTGATTCGATTTAAGAAGGGCATATAAGGGCATTGAAAGGGAGTTGTTTTGAAGGGATTCTATGCGTTCTTCCTGTACGGCAGAATACGGATTCCATACTAGGCTACAGTACTCCAGAATTCGTCTTACGTATGTAATGTACAAAAGTTTTATTGTGTATGGGTCTTTAAAATTGAACCTGAACCTTTTAATAAAACCCACCATACTATTTGCCTTGCCAATGATGGTGTTATAGTGTTCTACGAAATTGAGGTTAACGTCTGGGATTACACCCAAATCCCTTACAATTGCTTTTGAAATGGCTTTTATCTACTTTTTGGTGTCCTATGGATACTACAATATAAGGTGTTTCATTTTTTCTGCTGAAAGCTTTAGAGTTACATTTTTTTACATTAAGTTGAAGTAGACTTTTATTACACCATATGTGGAATAAGTTTGTTTCGTACTAGAATTCTTAGTTTCAGATCATCCATAGAATTTCCAGGTATTGTATAATAATTTTGAATTGTTTTCTTCCCTCGTGGCGATGATAATGCAAGTCCGTCTACAATTGCAGCAGGATCAGCAGACATGCTGACATTACAAATATTATTGTTATTATCATCATATATTATAACATCCCTTCACAATATTTTTTATACTATTTTCAGCTTTGCATTTGCATCGTTGTAAGTTTTGGCCCACCTAACTCACTTTATATATTTGAAAAGATAGGATGGTTCTTACCATTTTTTTTTTTAGAAAGAGGATTATATACGACAAATTCTACAAAAAAAATCCTTTTCCAAAATAGTTAATTAAAAAACTAACATTGTTTATGATCCTATATTTTCTATTTTACAGACATAAAGAATCATTTATCATTTCCAGTAGAAAAAAAGAGTCATCGAAAAATTTCCTGTCATTTATTTTTAATTTTTTTCGTTTTGGACAGTAATCATACTCATATGAAACTTATTTCCCATTACAGATTACTTAAATTTTCTTGACTATTTTGCTCGACTGCCAGGTGATTAACTTTATTTCATTATATAACGTTGGAATTTTCGCTATTTTAGAGTTTCAATCATCTAACATCGCAGCGAAAGAGACAAATAGCGGCATTTAATTATTATCTGTACATTATGTATTATTTCTGTACAACATTGTATTATTTCCATCATATCATGACCTTCACAATTTCATACAAAAAACCTGATTTAGGCGTTCGTTTCGAACACGAAATAGGGTAGGGAACGGCTTAATCAGGGGTCACTATTTTAATCAGTTGTTAGGAAATGGGTCTACAACTCCTACATTTTCCAAGTTATTTCATTCATAATGATACGATCATTAGCTTTATCTATTGGGCCAATGATTCGATGTATGAATAATGATTGATTACCAATTTATTACTGTCACTTTGAAGATTTAAAATACATCATCTATAAACCATCAGTTTCTTACTTGCTGAAGAAGTTCGCTCAAATTTTGCCTCTGTGTATTTTGCATTTAACCGCGTGTACCGGAGAGCATGTCTTCATCAGATCTCTCTCACAACTAGGCTTGTCGCCAGAATGTGATGTTGAACATTGAGTTAAATTTATTACATATTTAGATAATCTGAAATCGCTATTTATTTCATGTTTCTTCCAGTCATTGGAGGTTGATCTATGCTTATGATTATATTGTCCATCATCTGTCACTATCATTTGCAATAAAAATATGTTTCGGAGCTGTCCAATAGTAGCCAACGATAAATAATGCTTCGCTGTTGAGCGGCAGCTATGGCATCACTGTTGCTTTTGAGAGAGACCATGTTTCCTCTCTTCTTTGTTAACCATGGATATAGCGCACCGGTAATGTAACGTGAAGCCTGCTGTCTCTTGCATTTGTTTGTTTTTAAACGAAGCATCCCGTTTGTCGTCACAGTCGCTTTGGCTAACATTTACTTGAGAGTAAATGAAATAAGAAATACACATTGCCAATCTAAAGATCAATCACAAACTAAAAGTTTGGTCGTGTACGTCTGTCTCATAACCTGCTGGGAGACAAGTTTGTGGTCGTAGCAATCGACATGTTTTGGTTGATTGTTTTCTTGAGCGGATGGGAAAAACGAAGGAGCGGGTTGAGGAAATTGACGTTTGCAGCAAATCGTCAACTGGCCTATTTAGTTTCGCCTTCGCACACATGCACAGAATCGCACTCATACAATATTGTTAGTTTATGTACAGATTGAGGAGCTGAAGAAAACATTTTTTTAATCGGAAAGCAATCCGCATGCGTTTAAGAAGTCCCTGCAATTGGAAACTTTATTCCATGGCTATGAAATTTTCTGAGCCTAATGCTCGTTGCTGAAGGTATGTTCCGATAGACCAGACGTAAGCAGAGGGATTAATGTCTAAATATTGGCAGTTCTAATTATAGATTACATACAGCTTCATCAAATGTCTTAGGGGCTGACTAAACTGCTTAAAACCCGTCCCGTACCCTATACCTTCAATTTATGACATCTAGTATTCCATATATGTCCAGTATATAACGCAGTAAACTACATCTGTGGTAGGCTTTTGAAAATTACGGAATCTGTGGTAGGCTTTTGCACTTATTGCTGAATGTATTTTTCATTTCCGGTTTGCAAATGGACTTTTTACCAATTCTGAGCTGACCTGATTCATGCAGCGTGTGCCATTTAGCTAGTGTTTGATTTTACATTTCAATATTTGTCATTACTTCAGCATAACTTACAATATCATTATATTTGGCAATATTGTTTTATTGATTTTACTTCATAGATGATTTAAACATTACTTATTGTTTTTTTGCACATTTATCTCTAACTACCTTCCAGTAAAATCTTCCCTTTCCTAACTTGGCAGCAATAACTATTAGGTCGGCAAAAATAAAAGCGGAATTCAGCATCAAGAGGCAAATAGTGACCATGGCAACAGTAAATTGAAATGTATAAATGTTAGTTTTGTAAAATTTAATCAGATTTAATAAACTTTTTCAGGATATCTCAAATCAAGATTTTGGTGAAATGCTGCTATCGCTGAAAACGAACGAAAACGTGCTTAAGCGCGAACCACAGAACTCTACACTTTAACATTTTACAACATTTCTTGCATTTCAGGATCAACCGAACGAAGATCATATATTATAGATACGAATGCTTGTAGTATTTTTTATTTCCATAAATATATACACCATTATATAGATACTTCATGAGAATGGGAGGGACCATCAGGGCACCCGATTGAAGCACTCTGGATGGGGAGAGTGGGAATGCCAACTCCCCATTGCTAACAGTTTGTGAATAGAGGGCGGGCTCTTCTCCCCGCCCATTGGGGCATCCTCATGTTAGATAGCTTTCTTTTTTGACCAATTGTTCAATCTTGTTGTTGGAAGGAGATTCTTTATATCCCTGTGGATACGTATAAGTGATGTGGCATATCGATCCACTCAACCCCTTTTTGGCCCTTCATACATTGGCATGATTAGGATAATCAGTGGTTATTATCAAGTCTAACAGAGAGGAGAGCCCATTGCTGTCGGACTTAGTTTCCGTGTTACAATAAGCTGGATGCAAGAAATACATATCATACATCATAGGATTTTTAAAATGACCGAATCTGCTAGTGAACATCGTGACGGTACCCTTTCTCTGTTTCCTGATGCGCTGTACTTCTATGCTATGCTATGCTAAATAAAGAGAGAATAAGTCTCAATTTCAAAGTCTCGTTGCACAACTCATTCTTTTTTTTCAACTCTTATCGTAATTATAAATATACTGAAATCACTTGTTGAAGGGTAAGCAGGATTTCTTTAGTATTTTCGACAATAACCTTATGTGTTAATTCAACATTCAAAATTCCTCTCAGACTCAATCTGGGATGTTTTTTGTAACAGGTTCATTACTAAGCCTGAAACGCGTCTGCTTTCGTAAACATGGAATCTTATCAATTGATATTTAAATGTGTTGTTTCTCTTATGGACACTCTTCAGAATTCCGCAAAAAAAAATCCCCCATTTGTAAGCCCTATCCTAGTTCATCTTTCGACAGATCGATGAGATAAGTGCGAGCTCGTCACTTGAGTGCTGTTGAATTTTAGGCTACTGTCACCACGCCCAGCTGCATTGAATTCTCAACTGTCCGAAGTGCTATATAAAACACCAAATATATCTTTGCCGTTGGCCGTGCTTCAAAACAACTCAATTGAATAATTGAATTAAATGAAAAGCTGCACTCGTCCATTGCCAAATGGCACTGAGAACTTTTGTCTTCCAGCTTCACCTTCTGTCCATGGTAGATTAATAGTAGGTAGTCTGCCAAAGTTTTTTCTACAATTCCATATCGATTTGATCAGTTCAGTGTCATATTTTCCGAGCTGTCCGGTACATACTGAGCTGGATGCAAGAAATGGATAATTTATTGTTTCCATTGACTCTCTCTCTCTCTTTCTATCTCTCTTTTTTTCTTTCCTTTCATGATCCTCACCCCCGTGGCGTATAGTGTTTATCAATTGACCACAAGAACAATTTCACAACAATCCAAAAGCATAATTCAATTTGGGTAAACAAAATAGGACACGTGAAGGAAATCTGTTGAAACATTTTAATGAAACCATTATCCAGTCCAAGTTTTATGACGAGCGAAAATCCAGTCATAATGCGACAAGCATACTACAGCGGCGTAAGTAGTGAGGGAGTGACGAACGGTTTTGAACTTTATGTACAAAATGTGTGTGAAAATGGCATTCCTGCATTGTAGTCCTTAGGAAAAATTCAATTAAATTAGGAATATTGTATCATATCGAACATGTAATTAATTAGTTAATTAATTAGTTTGTTAACATTTCGCATCTCAACTCGTCTGACTTTATCTGCAAAAACGAATCACAACAGTTTCTTCTTACACACAACACTGTACAATTCGAAGGACTCATCCAAAGATGAGACAATTCCTTGTTCTGATCTGAGAATGGAAACAAAAGGCAATAAATTTGTGCAGATGTTTATGCTCAGATGCACAAATGTGCTAGTCCATTCTTATTTTTCCGGACAAGCCAATGCACGGAAATGAGACTGTAGGAAGATGACCAAGAACAAGAGTCTGTTTTCAATTATCCACTCCGGTAGCTTTAAGACACGAGCCACATTTGGTGATTTTTATCTTTCCCTTCATTCGTGCCATGCTTCCCAAAAAAAATGTTTATGCTTCTGGTCAAAGTGGAACGTAATCCAACCATATCCGACAGATGTGTAATTAGCGCAAAAACAAGCAAACAAACCTACACTATATATAGAAGCATTTGCCTTCCCATCATTGGTAGGGAATTAGACTTTGTGTGTGTATTCAAATAGGTCAATTTTGTCGCATGAAAATGTGTCATGTTGATTAGTGAGGTCATATTACGATTATTCTATTTAATTATTGCAAATTATTCCAACAGGGAGCTATTACCAACTGCTTCCACCAACAAACCAACGGGCCGCACCGTGCTTGGGCCGATCACAAGTGTGAAGCCTTGTTTCACCATCCTAGCACAAATTTAACGAACGTCAGTTATTAATAAGTTACCACACAAACACACTTTTGCACGTGATAGGAAAAGTTGTACAAATAGGTGTTGATACAATTGAATGATAGGCAAGGATAAAATTCAAACCCAAACCTCGAAATGTTGCTAGCTGGTTTTATATTGGTTGGCCTATTAACTTCAAGTGAGGAAAATAACTTTGTATGGAGGCAAATACGCCAATAAATGAATTGATTCTTCATTGTGGGTGACATGGACATTTCAATATGGGTCAGAAATTAAATCCAGCAGTTAAAATTAATTGGGTTCCAATGATCGCCCGGAATGCTGATACGAAGGCACCCGAACGAAACTGGAACCCATAGTAAAATGTCCACTGGTCCTTCGAACCGGATGCAAAGGACATTCCGGGGAACAGAAGGTGATTTGATGCCACGTTCGTAAGATCGCAACGATAAGGAATGACCCCTCCTGTGAATTTCTTTGCCAGCTTCAATCGTTTTTCGAACGCATCACGTGGCACGCACGGACTTAAACTGTCCCTTCTCGAATGAACTTAAAACTTCTACAGCAGACGTACAGTTTAAAGAGACGTTAATACATACAAGTAAGCACAGACTTCTTGGGGATTTCGCCCCAGTCTTTTTAGATGACTTTCTTGAACTGGTCAAAGTTGCCGATTTTGAAATCATTTAGCTTTGACATCGAATAGGGCCAAACAAAAAAGTCAATTTTTCGATAAACAGCCGCCTGTTGCAAAATGTTGAGGCCTGCACACCATCAACAGTTTATGTGTACAGTTCAAACGAACGCGGAGGCTAGAAAACAGAAAGAGAAAATTGTCACCTTATTTTTAACGATAGTTTCAAACAGTTTAAAACCTGATAGCTTGATTAAAAACGCACTTATTTGGTAATATTCAATTACGAGGTGTAAGTATCCTTACTGTAATTTGATTCAATATAATAAAAATCTTATGTATGCAGTAATAAGCAAGTAATCAACGAAATTCTGAGCATTGTAAATATATGTCGCAACTTTTTTTGAACCACCGGTGGGTTACAGCAGAAATTTTTCGTTGCCTTCAGAATACAGTATAGGTATGTTGGTTCAGTTTTGCATGTGTTCATTTTGGTCCTAACGAAAAATGTAAAATGTCATATAAAATAATATCAAAATACTGTACATTAACCACCACTTAATAAACTTTCTAGTGAAGATCTTGTGTGGTATAACGTGGATAGATAGCCAACACTGCCAGTCACGTCCGTTACGTCCCTTAAATATGGTCTAACTTGTACGCATATCTTTGGCATATCACAGTAGGCATAGACTCATGACTAAGTATCTCCCCTTTTTCTTGCCTGTCAGTGAACGAGGTAAGATCGTCCTAAAGTATAGTGCAGCGCGTTGGGTGATTCCTTAGTTCCCGGATATTCACATTGGCGATCCGGCCAGACTAGTGAATTTTCAGCAGAAAACTGAATAATATTAAACTTCCTTATTTGTCCTGATGAATCACCCATCGCATTGCAGAAATTTTTAGAAATTAAAAAAAAATGTTCTTGAACGTGGAAAGTCGAAAAAAAATGGCTCCCAAGCGTCGAAGTTTTAATTTCACTTCACAATTTCTCAAAAGGAATATAGTGGACACAGTTAACCTTCCAAGAAAAATGGTAATAAAGCAAAGTAGTGCTGCCTTTAACGTGACTCAGGATGGTCACAGTTTATATTTCTGGAATACGGCTCGGGATGACCGCGATTTTGTTTTGGAAGCGGCTCGGGATGACCGCTGGTTTGTTTTGGGAGCGGCTCGGGATGATCGCGATTTTGTTTTGGAAGTGGCTAGGGATGACCGCGATTGTTCCTTGAATGCGGCTCGGTACGTCCGCAGGTTTGTTTTGGGAGCGGCTCGAGATAACCGCAATTTTGTTTTCAAAGCGGTTCGGGATGACCTTTATTTTGTTTCGGAAACGGCTCGGAATGACCGTGATTGGTTCTTGGACCTGACATGGGTGAACACGATTATGTCCTGGAAGCGACTCCAGATAACTACAATTTGCTTCGGTATCCGACCGGAGAGGACCGTTTATGTTTTTTGCTGCGGTCCGGTCAGCAACATTTCTTAAGTCGCAAACTTGACAGTGACTTGGGATGGCTAAATAAAACACGCTTGTCCAAATTTGGTATAAAATTGGTTTGAAATACCGATGGACCTGGAAATGAATGAAAAACTATAAGGGACAGCCCAATGGGGCTGTACGCAAAGTTGACGTAGGACTACGCAGCAATCGAATTCCCATACACATCAGGGCCATCCGCTAACTGCTTTAAGTCAGTCCTGAAAAGGGCCAAGCAAATTCTATTGTACACTCTCTAGAAAGCATTTGGTGGCTCTTAATTATGATACGGCCCCGGTTGTATTTTCTACGATGGTTGAGAGGGCCACTATCTCTAACGCGTAGAAGATAGTTATGGATCTGTTGGTTCATTGGTTGTTCAACACGCTTTGCTATTTACTCCGGGACGCGGCGTTTAAAGCAATGCCATGTTCAGCCGGGGCGCGTTAATGGAAAGAGAAAAATTCATCCAAACGAACTCTCTAGTTGGCAAACAAATTTGGTCGTCCTGAAAAGGACGGATTTAGTTGACGGGAGAGAAACAGTTCGCGATTGAACTTGGGCTTTCTCTCTTGGTTCATCTCATGGGATGATTGATTCTTGACTCGTTGTCACGGGCGGCTTTTTCCCGCCAACTTGTAGGCTTCAGCAGCCATGTTTCTAGCAGCGAGGTTGACGGGAGCATCGGCAACAACAGCCAATCGCACCAACGTCTCTCTGGGCAACGACTGCTCGCCGCCGCAAACTGTGATCCTACAGCCACTGCACAGCTTAACTACTGTCGTATGACTGAATCAAAATGTTCTGCTAAAAGCTGTTTTGTAAAACCATCGGATGCTAGTGCACAAAAGAAGGCGGTACCAACGAAGGCAATGTGTTACAAATAGCATCAAAGGGGACGAACCGCAATTATTGCGACACAATAATTAGTTTTAATTATTACACGCAAGACGGATGATTTTCTTAACCGAACCTTTCCTAATTTGCTTGCCACCGCCAGCAACTAATCCGCTATGCATAGCTAGGAACTACAACGAACTCAACCACATGGTCGGTCTGAAGTGACGCAGTTCGGCTCGAATTCCGTTCGTTGGTTGTTCAACCTTCTTTGTCATTTACTACGGGACCCGACGTTTAATGAATGCTATGTTCAGCCGGGGCGCGGTAATTGAAATTAATTTCAAACATCACAAGAGAAAATTTCAACCAAATAAACTCTTTAGTTGGCAAACTAATTTGGTCGTCCTGAAAAGGACGGATTTAGTTGACGGGGGAGAAACAGTTCGCGATTGAACTTGGACTTTCTTTCTTGGTTCATCTCATCTTCATTGCGGGTGGCCATCTGCAGGTGACGTAGGATGATTGATTCTTGTCTCGTTGTCACGGGCGGCTTTTTCCCGCCAACTCGTAGGCTTCAGCAGCCATGTTTCTCGCAGCGAAGTTGACGGGAGCATCGGCAACAACAGCCAACTGCACCAACGCCTCTCTGGGCAGCGACTGCTCGTCCAACTGCAGATCCTACTCTGCACAGCTCCACGACCGCCGGAAAACTAAATCAAAATGCGAAGGTGTACCCGTTATATAACATTCATGGCTGCCTAGGAGACGTTCCTTACTTAAATATGAAGTCTGTGCGCGGAAAGTACTGTGCATTTGGTAAATTTACTCTGAAAAATCAATAGTATAAGACATCACTTCATATTGGCGTTAATTTTATTAGTTGCATGTTAAAAATCAATAGTTTGAAATATTTAAATCAAAGCGTAGAAAATGTTCCGATCGATTGGTGCAAACATTTTGGAAATCAATCGTGGAATGACTTAGTTATTAACGTTCAAAACCTATATATTTTTCGTGACGCTCCAAATTTTCGCAATTCGAACGTGTACCCCAGTATTGAAAACACAGACGTAGTCCTACGTCAAAACAGAATCAAAGAAAAAAATGAAACGGGAGTGTATATTATAGGCTGATAGGCCTGCGCAAAGCGGGAAAGAAAGAAAGTGTAAGTGGTCTCGATCGAAATTAGGGCTCATGCTCATACATGTTAACAAAATTAACTCTTACACTCAAAACGAGAAAATATCCTCTTTTGAGTTTATTGACCGTTGAAAACCAAATTTTTGTTTCTTCTTTTCTTCCCTTGGATGTGGTGGTGTGGTATAACGTGGATAGATAGCCAACACTGCCAGTCACGTCCGTTACGTCCCTTAAATATGGTCAACCTTGTACGCATATCTTTGGCATATCACAGTAGGCATAGACTCATGACCAAGCATCTCCCCTTTTCTTGTCTGTCAGTGAACGAGGTAAGATCGTCCTAAAGTATAGTGCAGCGCGTTGGGTGATTCCTTAGTTCCCGGATATTCACAGATCTTAACATTTTATAGTCTGGAAATCACATTCTATGTTTTCCATTTACATTAAATTTATAGTTTCAGCACGCTTGCGATCATCTCAGCCTCTGAAAGAGGCTCACGAGAAGACAATGTTAGCCTCCTAGCACGAGTTCAGATCGACGGTGATGAAATCGAGGTAGTAGACAAATTCGTGTATCTGGCGCATTATGGCTGGCAATCGTGCCTGCTTTGGACTCCGAAGGACGCTAAGATCGAACAAAGTTCGCCGAACCACAAAGTTGACCATCTACAAGACATTAATCAGACCGGTAGTTCTCTACGGCCACGAAAAATGGACATTGCTAGTGAAGGACCAACGCGCCCTTGGAGTCTTTGAACGGAAGGTGCTGCGTACGATCTACGGTGGCGTGCAGATGGAAGACGGAACGTGGAGGAGGCGAATGAACCACGAATTGCACCAGTTGCTGGGAGAACCTCCCATCGTACACATCGCAAAAATCGGTCGACTACGATGGGCTGGGCATGTCGTAAGAATGTCGGACGACAGCCCTGTGAAAATGGTTCTCGAAAACGAACCGACAGGTACAAGAAGAAGAAGCGCGCAACGAGCAAGGTGGATCGATCAAGTAGAAGGCGACCTGCGGACCATCGGCAGAAAGCGAGGCTGGCGAGGTACAGCCATGGACCGATTACAATGGAAACAACTTCTGTGTACAGCAGAGGCCACGCCAACCTTAGTCTGATTGGTAAGTAAATAAACGATCATCTTTGCGTTCCAAACCCGTTTATCATATGAGCATGGAGTAACATTTCAAGCATTGGAGGCTCAATTTGTGTTTAACTGTTTCGGCGTAACGTTCACATTAGATGTCTTTGAACCAATGGATGTCAGATTTGTTTTATACATTAATAGGGTAACGGGATGTAATGCTCCTTCATTCGGCCTCTGTACCAAATATGTCATTAATTCAGCGATAATTAACAAAATTATGTTGGTATGAGGATGACCGATTAATTCCGAAGCATTTGAGACATTGTTCTTAAATTTATATTTGTTCGTTTCCACGTAATTTTTGATTTCCTTAACATTTAGACACCATGATTTCATGGGCTTCAAATGGTGAGTTGACAACTTCGAAGGAGGGTGCGACCGACCTCTCGTCCTCACAAGTTCCTACCTCACGCCTCCACGAGTCATATGATCACAAAAGACTGCCAGCTGAAACATGGAGACGCTGGTTGGCGTAGCCTGGGCAATGTTGTCAATCTGACAATAGCGAAGTGAGGGGGTGCGACTGAACATCATGTACCTTAAGTCATATTGCATATTTTCCATTTTCAATTTATTAATAATTTCAGCACGCATTAGAATCATCGGCATCGAAAGCTCTCAATTAATAACTGTGGAAGTGCATTTGGAACACTGAGTTGAGAGCAGGCAATAAGCAATTTGTGAAAGCAATAAGCTTGAAATGCTATGTATAATAACGCTTTAGAATCATCTTTGCATTCCAAAACCATGTAAGAGCCTGGAGCAACATGACAGGCATCAAAGGCTCAATTTGTTTTTCAGCATTTCAGCATAACATTTAATTTAAAATTGCACTTCTAAACTTCAACTACTATATTCATAAAAGACTGGCATGTGCTTATAAGCAATGTAGGATTATATTTTAATATTGTGTTTAGTGGTATTATGGTAACATAGCCATTATTTCAGAAATCATCAAACCGGACTCTTCGATCACTCCAATTGCTACCTTTGAAATGTTACTAGAACAGTATAAAGAAAAATATTACAACATGTCTTATAAAATAATATCTTTTATTGAAATTTTATCTCAGATATTTGGAATGATCTATTCTGTTTTCAGCTTTTCCAGGACTAGAAGGATATTAATACATAACTAATTTTTATTTATTTTTCAGTAACAATCCATTGGATGTATCATTTAAGTTTAAAATTTGAATAAATTAGCATTCTTGTCTATAATGGTATCCTAATTTTTCGTGTACAAAATATACTAAATATTAAATAACACATAACGGGGGAAAGGGAGGGACCATCAGGGCACCCAAGTAAAACGATTTGGATAGGGAGCATGGGACTGCCTCCTCCCTATTGTTAACATTTCGCGGAACGAGGGCGGGCTCTTCGACCCCATCTATTGGGTTTATTCTGTCAAACGAGGGCTCGATTCTAGTGCTGTCTGTGTGACCTAGCTTTTGGAAGGAGATTCTTTTCCCTATATTCGCGGGTTTCGCGTAAGTGTCTCTGCTTACGGGCCCGCCCAAACGTTTTTGGCCCTTCATACAGGAGCTTGATGATCACAAACAATAATAGAATCCTGATCAAATCGTTTTTCAGATTATTCCACTGCTATGGGAAGTTACCTTGCTACAATAGATGGTAGTATTATATCATCATCATCATCATTACACACTACCAAAATGTCATGTAAATTTCGGTCCCCTGAGACCGACACATGCAAGCGTCCTTTAGCACACAAGAATGAGTTGAAAGAGATGAGAAAACAAAATCAATCAAACACATCTTTTGTCGACTTGCGTAGTTTCCGTAGACATAATTTTACATGAAATCTTTCTTTACGTTTCCCGACTTTTTACAAACATGAATTACGTCTCGTGTAAAATTCATAATTTCTAAGTTCACTGATTTAAAACATTTAATTACTGGGATGGGAGGGCATCATTGAGGTTACAATTGGATAATGTAGTGGACAGCCAACTTGAGTCTAGGAGGGGATATGGAAAGCAGGCCAAAAGATGAGTTTGCCACGATACTTGCGAACGAACGGCAATACACGCTTTTTCAGGCATTCTTCGATGTAAACTTGGGATGTCATCGTTGAGGATGAGACCAATGGTTCCGTTTTCAGGTCACAACTGCAAATCGGTTGCCAAATCATGGCCTTCTTCGTAAACTTGTCAGCAAACACGAACTTGAATCTTCCCGGCACATCCCCACGTCCAGTTGCGATGTAAAACTTTTGACCGGGAAGATGCTTAAATCGAGTGTGACGTGTTTTTTTCCCGGTTTAAAACCGAAAACGACATTAGAGATTAACTTTTATCAATAAGGCCTAAAACTGGAAGTTTAGGCACTCTTTGTGAATCATACCTTTATCATAAAGTGCACATAGTTAATTTTCTATGGATAATTTTTGTAAGTTAATTGTTCGTTATTCCTAGATCATTAGCAATTTATTAATGAAACTGTTTCAATCATTTATGGATCATATGCATGTATTTAGGTGCACAAAAGTTTCATTCTAGAGATGCAGCAAGCCGTGCTTCGAAACTGACGTGTTTTGTTTTTTGCTGCGTCGTTTTCGCGAAAATAATCAAACAATAATTCGTAATTTAACTTGAGCTAACAGTGAAATCATAAAATCTCCGCGAAAATTTTGTAAGCCGTAGTGAATATAATCGATTCCCTCTCGAAATGTGTGAGTGTTGGTAGTATTTCCCCGTTTTTTGTTTGTTTTTGTGCTTTGCCCCCGCACCCGGAAGAAGAGTGCACAAAAGTTTCGTTCTAGAGATCAATTTTGCAAGTCTAAGGAATGTTATTGAACCTTTTATGGATCATTTGCAATTTGTTTATAAAATATTCGAAAAGATATTATCGTTCTCTGGATGGATAAATTACGGATCTTCATTAGATCATGAATACGTTTTTTTTTAGTTTTACTTCTATTTTTGTCAATAATTATTTCCTACTGTAATTTAAAAAGGCTGCCATTAGATTTATATGTAACTCGTGTAAATGAACATTTGAAATGTTTAATTTTAATATGTCTATGAACATTTTTCGATTTGTGGATGTGTGTTTTAGGTTTGACTTTTGGTAGTAGTAACTGTATTTTGTATTTTGTCAATTGTGTTTTAGTAAGTTTAAAAGTTGTTTCATAAAAGAAAAAAAGAATTTGATGATCCTAGGAGCAATGAATGATTATAAATGATGATAAATAGTAATAATAATGATGAACGCCCACATTCAAAGTGTTTCATGTATATACCTGAATAATACAGTTTTTATAAATTACTTATGCGTCGTTTTAAATGAAGCTATTAATCTATAATAATTTCATTCCCAAGTCCTTAAGAAATCATTGAGAACTTACGTATGCAAATCCGTTTTAAAATGCAAGATATAGAACACAATTATATTATCTTGTGGCTTAGCTTTTTAAAGGGGGTGTTTTTGTGCATTTGTAAGTTTGAACTTACAACTTCAGTTGTACCTGAGAATATAATACCATAGATGTGAATAAATACGACGGAGCGAAAAATGTTGAAAAATTTGCTCACCTTTGCCACCCGTAGCAAAAAAAAAGAACAACAGCTGGCACCACCCTCGACCATGAACTTACATTCGTATCAAGATGTAGGCAACCAGCATCGCTGACAAAGTTCCCGATAGCGTTAATGATGAGCATATTTCATCGTCCTCTGGATCCATGCCTTGCTTTCACACAAACAAACTCACTTACACCTTGTCGTGCAGTGATTACCTTTACATCAGGGAGGCAGCAGTCTGCATAATCAGAATTCCGTTCTTCCGGTGCTGGTAAGTGGACGTGATTTGTCTGCACCGAAGAAAAAAAAAATCTGCTAGATTGGGCCTAATACGTGTAATCTCGTGCTTGATTTTTTTCGTAATAGGACTTATGTTACGCATATTAGCACGCTGTCGTGTCATTTGTAGGACATAATATCCGATTTGATAACTGCTGTTATCAATTCACTCTGATTTATAGGGTCGTAGGAACTTCGATTGGAAATAGTTCATGAATTTACAGTAGGGGCAAAATTCATTCACGTTCATAATTCACTATAATTTTCAAAGATTTTAAGAAAGAGCAGCCCCGGCGTAGTATTTGAAGTTACGAGTTAGAAGATGGATATTGTTGGAAACTAGAAAATTTAAAAATTTAAATTAGCAGATCACTTTGAAAAAAAATAAAATTAAAACACACTTTCAAACAATCATTAGTAAACATGAACAAATATTTGTAGATAACATCTTGCATTTTGAAAATATTTCGATGGCACTGTAATGTAAACTTATTTTATCATTTTTTACAATTTTGTAGCGAAAAAAGGAAGCCTAAATTAGTTATTGGAAAAAACATAGTTTTTTGAAAAAAAAAATGTTTGGTCGGATTTGGAGACAAGCGAGAAGTTTTCTTATTCCTCAGGAAAACCTTCGGATGTGAACAAAGAATAATGAAAAAAGGGGTTGGTAGGGAAGGCATTTTAAATCTATACCCGCTATCCTACATGATGAAGTATTTTCTATTCATTCAACGCATCATCCCGTACTAAAACAAGAAAAACTTTCTTCGAAGCAACCGAAATGAAATGCGAGACAAATAATCCAAACCATCAAACTGACCTGGAATCCACCCACACTAAAGCACACAAATCACATGCCAATCAGCTGGATCATCGAGCCCCGGCCGGATCGTATTTATAAACATCCTTTCATCCAATCATTCAGTGATTTTCACGATTCACCACACTTCTCCGAGTGTGCTTCTAGTGAACGCATTTCTTCCCAGGTGATTATGTACATACTGAACGATACATCCATTGCGGAAGCTGAAGCTATTCCTATACCTTCGTCACAAATCCGCCAACCTATAAGTAATCCTATAGATGCCTACCTATGACTTTGATCAACAAATCTTCTTTCTACTTTTACAGCATCAATCTCGTCGACCTGAAAGTAGGTTTACTATTCAGATGACTTTATCGGTTCATCCCGCACAGGTTCTTCGCAAACATTTGTTCCATAGGGGAATGTAGTCGATAATGAAGCGAACCTCGTGTGGTGGAATGTACATTAAATATTTAGATGGCCTGCATGTAGTTCTAACAAAACGTTGATTGCGATGAAGTTAACTTCACGAAAAGTTACTTTGCAGCAAAACACAACAATAACACCTGTCGGCAAAATTGCAACTTTGTTTGCGAATATCGATCAAATGTATCGAATATACACGGTGTTCAAATAGTTCGAATGCAATTTTTTTTATCATTGTGTAGGTATGCGCCGTGTACATAGTCTGTTTTGGAATTGGTGTCAACTTTAGTTTCATATATATTCGCTAACGGATGTGCGTGGTGTCGAAATTCCGTCAGTTGTTGTTTGTTTGTTACGCGCGATGAAAAGTATCGGGACATCGTAATTAACCGTTTTTTGAATGGTGAGCGCCCCGGCGATATATTCCGTTTCCAACAGGACGCTGCACCAGCCCACACGGCAGTTGTGGTCCAAGCCTTGTGTCGGGCCAATTTAACCGACTTTCTGGACAAAACTTTGTGGCAAGGTCAGCACGTTGGACAAGTTGGACATATTTTGAATGTGTATCTGACCTTATTGAACACCGTGTATATACGAGGTACACAAATTCCTGCACCACCTTGAACCCATCTCTGTCGATTATAACAGTTCTGCCTACCTACACACAAAATTTTCAAAATTATGTTAGGTTCTTTTTTTCAGCTGAATTATAAATTTCACCGAACGTTTTAAAAAATATGATATTTTACAAAATTCAAGGTATCAAAAATACTGAATTTCTACCTAATATTGTAAAAAAAACTACCGATCGAAGATGTAAATCACTGGAGTTGCAGTGCAAAAAAGAACGAATGTACTGTAAACCTAATCTTTTGGAAAATAAACCGAAAAAAAAATCACCGAATAGATCGTAAATTCATTCCATATTGTCAAACTAGACCTTTGCCCACGATTTTAAAATTGAATGTTAGCCGACGGTGCAACCAAAAGTAAATGCCAAAAACGGAGGAAATATTCGACAAAATTGGAGTCCTTGATGAAGGAGCAAGAAATCTTATCCGTAAGTAAAATTTAAATGTTTTTTTCTTTAATTCATTGAATATATGTAGATGAAGCAAGAAGAACCAATCGTTTGGTTTTATCTCTGTTTGACCGATCTCGCGATATGTAGAGGGGCTCGGGCGCCAGGTTAATTTGCGCATTGAAAAGGTTCAAGAAAAAGGTACGGTTTAAACAAATCTCAACAACTTATTCAAAACGATGTATCTGATTTTGTATACAATGAGGGTAATAAAGATTCAGACGTAACTTTCTCAAAACTTTCAGCCCCACGGAAACTTGTTGTTAGTCCTTGACTTGATGGTCCTAGTTTGCGTGAAAGTGCTAAGGGTTTCAAGAATTTAACATTTGAATCTTTCTTCTTCTCTTGGTTTACGTTACGTCGTTTTGAATAAGTTGTCGCTCGATCTAATTGAAGTCAATGACCCGCAAATAAATACGGTTGACATAAATGAATGTATCTCATTTATTATCCTAAATGTAAAAAGTAAATGTAAAATCCTAAATTAAAAAAAAAAATCAGTTGAAATCCGTTTACAAACCAATTTGTAAATTTTGCTGAGCAACTGTACATTTATTCATTATGTTTGGTGCATATGTGACAGCGATCGTTAACAATCATTCAGCAAAATTTACAGAACGATTCGGTAAACTTTGACAGCTCAGCTGTTTCAAATTCCGTTAGTAAAATTCAGTATACTGTAACAAAAAAACTAAGTGACTATGCGAGCTCTTTCACGCTCGATTTCGTATTCACTTAAGACCCAACTTTTTCTACTTCACGTTTCAGCTTGGTGTACTGATTAACAACCACCTGGAACGTTCTTTTGTCAATTAACGACTGACTAGCAAAACCAAAGGTTATGCCTACTTCAAATATATAATCAAGTCAAGTGTAAGTGAGTGTAAAAAAAAGCATTTCACAATCAATAAGTAGTGGCACCGAACTTAAAATAAAAAAGTTTTCTACACTTGCTCTATATTTACTTGCAAAAGTATCTTCTAGCTCCACTTGACAGACAGGCCTCCTTTCGTCTGCGGCTTATAGACATCTTCAGTGTCGAGATCTCGACAGGAGAGGTAGGAATTTAAAGGGATTTGCTGAAAGTTTGAAAAAGTGTTTCAGTTTTGTATTTTATTATTTTATTTTTAAAAGTGATCACCATAATCACAAAACATTCCTGGACAATTTCCCTTATTGTTGACGACCGTTTCCGTTATTGTTACGACATTTATGGTTGGCCCACAATTGATACGTTGCGCCCACAATTGATACGTTTTCCCATAGGTTTTCTGTCAAATTTACGTCAACGCCTCTGCAACGTATCAATTGTGGGTCAACCATAATAACCCTTATAGTTGACAACTATAAACAATCTCCTATAAAGCTTTAACAATACGTCAGATAGTAAAAGGTCGAGTAACAGTACGCTGAATAGGTGGTTATGTTCAGTTACGATAAAAAAAATGGCAATTTACACGAACAAATTTTTTGCTGTACTCCATGCCAAAAAGTTAATTTATAATCCAGACCGAGTGCAGACAATAAATAATCTTTCAATGAAAATATGGCATAAATTAACAATATGTGTTAATGTAGAGGTTACATGATGAAAACAGGATTAAACTATTTGATAACAACAACATGAAATGTGATAATATATGTTCGAAAATTGGAAATATCATTCTTATCAATATGCCACTCAAGGAGTGGACAGCAATTTTCTGCTAGAACCAAAGATGTGAAGAGAAAGTATTGATAGGTCCGTAAGAGCACCCTTCCCTCTTGCCTGCCAATCATTGTGGTAGCTAGGTAAAAGTCTATCTGCTCGATCAGATACCGCCTTCCAAACATGCCCTACGCTCAATTTCAACTATTTCTATTCAATTTCACAACCTGCCGTGCTCTTACGGACCTATAAATACTTTCTCTTCACATCTTTGGTTCTAGCAGAAAATTGCTGTCCACTCCTAGAGTTGCATATTGATAAGAATGATATTTCCAATTTTCAAACATTACAATTAATTACGTGCTTCGTGCAACAACAAACAACATGATTAGTTTAAATGTATTTGTGATAATATATCTTACATTTGAAATATTGTTTTGACTAGGGTAGCGGGATGTAATGATAGCCTAGCTCCTTCATTCGGCCTATGTACCAAGTATGTCGTTAATTATTAATCAATTTATAGTTGTTCCTTTCCACATAATTTTCGATTTCCTTAACATTTTAGACATCGAAACTTATCTCCACGATCTTCTAATGATCTAAATTTGACTATATTGAACCGATTAACCGAGTAATGCAGCCTAGATACATAGATAACAGTCACACGTTATCAACTAACTATTCACATAGATAAAATAACAATGAATCAACCAGAAGACCGTTGACCCAATGTTAGGGACATATTTTTTTTATGTTCCCTACTATGGCCTGTTGTATTAATAACGTAATAAAAATGTTGTTATTGGTAAAATTTCAATGGAAATATAAAATTTGGTTCTTTGTTTATTTTTCAAATGCTCATATTAACACAGCCAAAGGAACAAAATCTGTGTAGAGTGAATTATAATGTTTTCATTATCGAATGGCCGATAAATCATACGTGTAAATCATTTAAGTGTTTAAAAGCAGTTTAAGTTAAGTTTGTTTTGTGACATTTTGTGTTTTGGTTAAGCCGAATACAACTGGCAATGCCATAAATCAGAAAATCGGAAAAGAAATCCGATCGAAGACTACATTTAATAACAAATCTATCGAATGGGACGAAGTTGCATCCATGAACAGACAAAATTTGGTGCTTATAGACCGACATTACATCCATATCCCTCAAATATTTGTGACTTAATAAAATGAGTTGTGTAACTTTTCATGATACATAGTACCAAATTGCTTATTTAACTTATCTAAGCAAGTGTATAACTAGTTAAATATCATTTCCAGCTCAAGTACATTATGAATTATAATAAAAAATGTAATCAATTGTTGCATATTATGCTGCGTCAAGGGACACATACCCTATATAGCAAATGATTTTTCGTTAAGCGTGCAAGTGAAGTGAAGATTTAAATTTTCCTTGTTTTACAATTACAATCGTTCTTCTAATACGCTTGCAAAAGTGTTTTTTATTTTATTTTTCAGTGAAAGTTTACCAAATTTTTATTCTTTTCTAATTTTAAAAGAAACATAAAAACCGTTAGAATTTCAAATTGCTCAAAAACAACCGTTCTTGAATTGTTGGAACATGAAGCCGTCCCCTTGCAGGTTAAACAAAACGGATGTCTGTTTATAGACTCCTCTCTCCTATGAAAAAGAGAACACTAAACGTGCTAGCGCCGGTCTATCCTATCCATGTCTGATGCTGAGACGGTGTATCTGATTGAACATTATTGATTACATTTTGCCGAAACCTGCTCAATCGGACGGATGGGGCAAATACCTGATGGCACAATCTTATGCTTCTCTCCTTTCTTCTATGCTCGCAATTTGTTTATTTTGTATGATATTTTCGACTTTGTCATATAATATTAACAACAATTAATTTGATAGAATATTTGAGGCGGCTGATCAGTCTGTAACGTAGTCGTCAAACGTGTTGGTTTTGCAATTCGGAGATCGCTGTTGCAAATATGACGCTAGTATTGCTGGCTTATAAATTGTCGCACAATATTAGTAAAGATGTGAATCTTATATATGTACCCAAAAGTAATATTAAAAAAAGTAAAGATAAAGTAAGTAAAGATACAGGGGATAGACAAAATGATCGGGACAGGCAAATTTTTGATCAACTATTTTGCACGTTTCGGCAATCGAAGCTCCTGCCTCTCGCGCACCAACGATCCGGCCACGATGAAACTCGGTAAGAATCGTAGCCATCGTGAACTGTGTTATTTCGAAAACTCGCGTAAAAAATGAGCAAAAAAATTGACAGTTCTGGTAGCTTGTTTACATGTTTTGTTATTTCGAAAACTCGCGTAAAATATGAGCAAAAAAATACATGTAAAAAGGATTTGGTGTAGAACATTGCATCATGACGTCATTTGAAAGTTCAGGTAGCTTGTTTACATGTTTTGTTATTTCGAAAACTCGCGTAAAATATGAGCAAAAAAATACGTG
Source organism: Aedes koreicus (assembly GCA_024533555.2). Classification (NCBI taxonomy): domain Eukaryota; kingdom Metazoa; phylum Arthropoda; class Insecta; order Diptera; family Culicidae; genus Aedes; species Aedes koreicus. The sequence goes on from JAHHFK020003257.1 coordinate 122,574, forward strand.
TAAAAAGGATTTGGTGTAGAACATTGCATCATGACAACATTTGACAGTTCAGGTAGCTTGTTTACATGTTTTGGAGTAAAATCGTAATTGGCCCTTACTACAGGTTCCCCCGGGGTCGTTCCGGTGGTTCCGGGAGGGGGCAATGTAGCCAATGTCCTTCTCAAGTATATAAAAATCATATTTATGAAAAATCGTGAAGATAGAGCTGCTGCACGGCATGCTTTCGAGTAAAATCGTAATTGGCCCCTTCTACAGGTTCCCCCGGGGTCGTTCCGGTGGTTCCGAGAGGGGCCAATATTGCCAAAAATCCACTTTTTGTTTATAATAAGCTTTGTTGTAAAAAACAAGAAAAAAACAAGAAAAAAAGCTGTGACATAGCAAGTTTTGAGTAAAATAAAGAACTGACCGCATCCAGGACCCTTCATCAGAACCTGTTTCACGGAAATGGCCATATCTCGGTCAATTTAAGGCCGATTCCTGTGATCGACCTTTCATTCGCTTTGGAAATGTTTCGTTTTTTCGTGTGTTTACTGAAAAGAAATGTTTGACAACGTCATCTTGAGCATGAGCATGAGCATGATTGACCGCCCACGGATGCAATTCCGTTATTGCCAGATCAGCTGTATTTGCACAAAGAACCAACAGATGATGTTTGGAACTAACATACATCTTCAATGTGTAAAAACTGGTGACCCATTATAAAGCAATACCGGCGCCGGCCGTGCCCGAATGCTGGTCAAGTAGGGAATGGGAAGGAACGTGTTGACATGATACTCGCTTTGGAGGAAGCCGAGAAATCCTCTGCACTTCCACGAGAAATCACTGGGATGTTGGATAGTTGGGGAAGGGTAAGCAGCAGGGTTCGTTTTGGTTAACGATACGCTGAAAGTACATATTTACACTATCCGCCAAAAGCAATAGACCGCTCAAATGTGACTGAAAATAGACAAACATAACGAAAAACAAAACAAAACAAAATAGACAAAATAAAATAAAATAAAATAGGATATTAGATATTGTCTTCAAAATATGGTAGAAATAAATAATTTGTTGCTTTGCAAACCGGCTCTCCTCGATGTCCTAGATGGCCACGTCCTGCTGGACCCGCAGCTGCTGCCGTCGGCACTCGTCCACATCAACCCGGCCGTCGCTGACGTGTCGGAAACCTTCCGGTAGTAACATGATATCTGTGTCTAATACACTCTTCTTGCACCGATTAATTTACAAACTAGGCCTGCACACCGAATCAAAATTCACTTTGGCATGGTTGTGGTATTTTTCTTTAAAATCTAGTTCTAGATATTTGCACTTGGTTGCAGGAAACAGAATCAATAAGAATAATAAACTCGCTTATGACCTCTAACTTTACACGGTTGCTAAACAATCGAAATGTTTGACAACGTCATCTTGTACGAAAATTCATCGCAAAGTCAACATGTAAAATAGCCCCTCCGGAAACCCGGAACAACTCCGGTATCCGGTGACCATGGCCAATTTTGTTACCGAGACATAAAATTACATTGAATTCCCCGTCGAATGCTTCTTGGACAATTGAAATCGGATAATATTTCATGAAGTTAGAGCACTGCAAAGTTGATCAAAAATTTGCCTGCCCCGATCATTTTGTCTATCCCCTGTATTTGGGTAAATATGTACCCAAAAGTAAATTAATGGTACCCAACGGTAGGGTAATATGATTATACCCCTTCGTTGGCTTCCCACGTTTAACTGCTCCGTTGGGTACTTTTTTCTTAGCGAATGAATCTGTTTTCCACTTCCAATACCTTGCACACAAAAAAGCGACAAAATGTGGACATAAACATGCTCATGTATACGCGCCGTTCTAGCGATTGCTTTCGCTTGCCAAGACTTGGTCACAATATGATTGATCTAAATGAAGCAGTTCAGCCATTGATTTTTAATAAATCGTATTCTAATTTTGACTATTGTACAAATTATGAAGTTCTAAAGAGCAGCTTTTAAGATTCATTAAAATCACTTAAAATTGTCGGATTATTTAACCAAAATTCAATCAAATGAAGAAATAAACAAATAAAAAATATTTTCAAAAATTTTGTTATTAACTTGCAACACTATAATCAATATAAAAATTACTAAAATGCATTAAGAGAGCATTTCAACGCCATATGACGACGGCGCCGGTAGTGCAATGGTAAGCGTGATTGCCTCTCACCCCTACAGGTCTGGTATCAATTCCAGTTCAGTTCGAGACGAAAAATCTCTGATCATGTCTTCCTTCGGAAGGGAAGCTAAGCCGTTGGCCCCGGCCCAATCACAATCGTTGGCTGAAAGTCACTCAGCACTCACCTGAAATAAAAGAAAGACAAAAAATGGTTAACAGTTATCATCAATCCAAATTAGTTTGTTTTGGTAAATGCATTTAAAAATTCAAATCAACCCTACAAAGGGTGATGGGTCAATAGGATGAATTCAATGCCGTTAGGACGAATGAATCCATAGGTTAAATAGGTCACCAAGCTGACTGAGTGAATTATTTTCATTTATTTAGTATCTGTTTGTTTAGAATCGTTTTCTGTTCAAATTTCTAAGATGGAGAAAACTTCAACGCGTCTTGAGACTGATATAATGTTTTGAATTTAAAAAGAACCGCTTATAGTTGAAAAAAGGCAAAATGTCGCATCACAATTGAGCAGTTTTTTTTTCGAATAATTACGAGAAAAATTAAATTCAATCTTCAAAAAGACATGTTAGCAAAATGATTTTTTTTTATCCGGAAGCACTGCTAATGATTCAAAGAAGAAAAAATCATGGTGGTTCGATTGTTTCTTGTCTCAAAGATGTTCAGTTAAATTCACATATTGCGTTAATAAACTGAATGGAACTGCTCATGATTGAAAAAAGACAAATATCTCATAAAAGTTCGTTGCTCCAAGTCCCAACATTTTTCAGCAATACTAAGTTTAAACTTTCCCTCCTTTGGTTTCAGGCCAAAGCAAGGGTAAACAACGTAATATTTAGTTTGCAATATTTCATACAGTATACAATATTGTTTGCAATCTGCCATACAACAGACTTAATTCCAACGATATCCAGCTTAAATTAACATGAAAGATCCCATAAATAAATGGCAAATCTAGAATTCCCATTATGTGCATTAGATAACGCAGAAAATTGAATGTTTCTTTCAAACCGTGCATACTTGCGTGTATGATTAGAAACTGCTACGCATTGACACTCGTTGCGCAATGGCTCACGTTCGTTAACTTCGTGGTAAAGATTTCGAGTTTCTTGGAGATTGCCGTGTGGATTGCACAGCGATAGATGCTTCTAAGTGGAACGAGGTGAACATCATGTGCGATGATTAAATGCGCAAATGCCACTTAAGCGGTATGGTAGTTTCGTCTTTGAGAAAGACCATTGTGGCGATGCGAATGTCGTCGCACAATATCAGTTACGGCCTGCCCGACGCACATTGGCACAATTCTGAAAAAAGACGGTCAAAAACATGTTCACCCTTTTGTCATCATTTTATCGACTAGGTGTCTTCAGAAGAGTTGCTCAAAATGTTATTCCGCATCTTTTGAAAAGGCACGCCTAACCTTTCATAAGGACTTAACTACACTTTCAAATTCTAACTTTTTCCAGCTACAAGATAACGGGTTATTGTTTTCGACAAAGATGTAGAACAAGTAATTTTATGAAAAGCTGCTGAAGAAGAAGTTTCTCGAGCCTAAGGATAAAGAGATTTAATTGGTTTTCTTTCAGCACTACCTTAAAACCGTTTTTGTTTTAGATAATTAGTACTTTTTTCAAATTTTACGATTTCAACATGTTCTAAGAAATTGTAGGAATTATCAAAATACACATTTTTGCTGAACGCACCAATGCTCTCTGATGACCACATTTTTATATATGGTGATTCAAGTGTCTAAAAAGGGTTAAAAAGGGTGGGCGGGTCCTGGCGGGGTCTAAAAAAAATTGTATTTGAAAGATTATCTTATGAACTAGTATTCCTGAAATTTTCAGCGTTGGGTACTTAAGAGTACCTGGTTAATTCTTAATACAAAATAGTTTAGTAGAACTAAGAAAATATGCTGAGAAATGTAATATTATCTATTTGACCAACGGGCGTTATAGAACCCATTTTTAATTTTAATTTTAATCCATTTTAACACAAGCGTCGAAAAGTTGTTTGGAAGTTTGTCTGAAGAGCCACAAGAATGCCTTAATAAAGATATTCGACGTTATCGTGAACATCGAGTCCGTTAGATTTCAAGGTTGGTTAAAAATTAAAATTTTCTGAAGAAAGACTAACAAACCAGTACGTTTTACTTTTTAACAGGATGGCTACAAATACGGACAGAAGTGATGTGAGTTTGAACGATTGATACATTTGAGAAAAAGTAAATTAAAATGGATTCTATAACGCCCGTTTGTCAAATAGATAATATTACACTTCTCAGCATATTTTTTTTTCTTCTACTAAACTATTTTGTATTAAGAATTAACCAGGTACCCTTTGGCACCCAGCGCTAAACATTTCAGGTTAACTAGTTCATAAGATAATCTTATAAATACAATCGATTTAAGACGCCGCCAGGACCCGTATATATATTTTTTTAGTTTGTTGTACATTACGTCACATGTGACATATAAATTGGCTTATAACCTGTACTATTTCAAACTGAGGTTTTACAAGGTACCCTTCAGTACCCAACGCTGAAAATTTCAGAAATACTAGTTCATAAGATAATCTTTCAAATACAATCTGTTTTAGACCCTGAAAGGACCCGCCCACCCTTTTTAAGGCGGTCGATTATGACATCATACAGACACTTGAATCACCATATATAAAAATGTGGTCACCAGAGCGCATTGGTGCAAAATTGTTCAGCAAAAATGTGTATTTTGTTCAGCAAAAATGTGTATTTTGATAATTCCTACAATTTCTTAGAACATATTGAAATCGTCAAATTTGAAAAAAGTACTCATTATCTTTAAAAACCGGTTTTAAGATAGTGCTGAAAGAAAACCAATTATATCTCTTTAACGTTAGGCTCTAGAAACTTAGTATCTTCAGCAGCTTTTCTTAAAATTACTTGTTCTATTATACAATTTTGTCGAAAACAATAACCCGTTATCTCGTCGCTGGAAAAAGTTAGAATTAGAAAATGTAGTTAAGCCCTTATGGAAGGTTGGGCAAGTTTTTTCAAAAGATTTTTTTTTTTAATAATTTATTTTTACAGGCTCGATTGAATCAACTTTACAGAGCCAACTTAATTTTTTTTTTCATAAGATGCGGAATAACATTTTATTCCGGCAACTCTTCTGAAGACACCTAGTCGATAAAATGATGACAAAAGGGTGAAAATGTTTTTGACCGTCTTTTTCAGAATTGTGCGACGTGCAGTGAACCGCTTCAGCGCTTCCAAGTATGGTTGTGTTGTCATGTTCATTACCAGCTCTAGATGAATGACTTTAACCACCAAACACACAAACGCATTTTACTGGCCTCGCTTTACTAGGGCGGTTAGGGTAATTCATGAAGAAAGCACCGAAGTAGTCCACTCTAACGTTCATGAACGGTGGAGCATGGTTAACTCTCGTTGACGGGACGATTGGCTTTCCGGAAACATGGGATGTAATCGTGGATCACCTTTCCATCCAAGCTGGGGTAATGAACTGGCCAGAATTTTCCCCGCACAGCCGATTTCAACAGTTGTTAACCGTTGTGGTAGAGCTTGTTGTGGTGATGCCGTAAAATCATCTCAGCGAACTGATGGTTATGATACAGAATATAGGGATGCTTGTGGTCGGATGATTTGGTTACTTAGAGAACCGGAAACCGATGCGCATCACGCCGTCACATAACTGTAGATGCAGAGCAACGATATTCGATGAATCAAAATTCATAGCATTCTTACTGGGACAGGCGAACCAAGATGACAATCGCCTGCTCTTGTTCGCCAATTGAACCCCTGCCTTTCTGCTCTAGCGATTGCAATTTTGTGTATTGTATCTGAACCGAATAACCGAATATTGTATCTGAACCGAACTGTTCTCAGCAAGTTGCCCCAAGAAAATAGCCTACGTGATGGCTTGTTGTAGCAGAGCCAGTCGATCTCAATGAGGCCCTTTGGAAGACTACGGTCAGAAGGCCGCATGTTTTCTCATGACAAGATCCTGGCGATTCCACGAACCCTTGTCCAGTCAACAAATCCTTCGACTGCTTCAGGCTACTCCCCCAATCCCAGTTATAGAGTTGTTATAAATCACCAGCTACGATGCTCTGGACCACCTATACTCTATAACCGTCTACCCTCCCTATGGTTAGTATAGAAAGGAACTACACAGAAAAAAAAATATGTGTAACCCTCAACTCTTTCAAGGTTGGAATTAGGTAGCAAACGATTGTGGCAAGGCGATAGCAGCCAGTAGGAAAACTACGCAGCAACGAAACGACCAAACACCAGCGACGACCGGCAGCAGAACTCAATTTAGCGATCGAGACGAGCAGCAGATAGCTGTAACCTCCAAGACTTCACAGAAAATAATGTCATTCCTGTTTCTATTCCTGTTAATAAATTAATCTTAACTGTTTAAAATACAAGTTCTTTCTGGCTCTCTTCTATGAATTACACCTCTTTATATATAGGGTTGTCCCAGTAAGTCTAAGCACGATTTGTAATTAACAAAACGCGCTCGGTTTTTAAGTAAATTCAACGTGACTTTCCGAAAATTCAATAGATTTCCGAGATGTATTTAATCGTACAACAAAGAGCTGACTTTTGATCTTGCACTGCTTAAGCAAAGACTGTTTGGCAATGATTTTTGATACTTTTTTTCCAGTATCTTTCAAAAGTTTTAATGGAATCCGCTGTTTTAACAGGTTTGCGCAAATATGCCTTTGTCAGAGCCCAAAATGATTCAATTGGTCTTGCTTGGGAACAGTTTGGAGGATTCATTTCCTTGGGTATGAATTCGATTCCGTTGGCATTGTACCAGGCTACCGTGTCCTTTGCGTATTGCACTGATGCAAAATCCGGCCAGAACATTACTGGAATATTATGTTTCCGGATCATGGGGAGCAGGCGCCACTCCTGGCTTCCCGAACGCAAACATCAGCAGTCATCGTATCGGTTGTTACAAACGGATTTGAAAGCATTCCACACTCACAATTTGAGTGCCAAACCATTCCTTTTTTACCGAATTTTTCGGTAAAAATTTACATATCGGCATCGTCAATAGTTTGAAAACACAGACCGCGTAGAGCTGATCACCCGGATGCGACATAAAATCAAATTCCATGTAGAATTCATCATCCATAATTTCACACAGTAGTTTATCCAGTTTGTCCAGGTTTTCGTCCTCAAGGCCCGGTTTTTGTGCAGATTGTTTTGTCCTGAAAGGAAGACTCCTCATCATACTTCCGCGTACTAATCGCGTTACGAGCTGCACCGATGCTCACACCTTCAGAGTTATAGATTGACACTCACAGAGTTATATATTGAAATGCAAACAATGATACACAGTAATGATCAGATGTGTAGCCAAAACTGCTGATTTTTGGACGACTACAGTGAACTTTCAAATCAAATTATATAAACTGGAGGTGCCCTGGAGACATTCCACGGAAGATGAGATCTGCTTGGTTTTCTGTTCCTGGCACGTGATCTTCCCAAATAACACACAAAACATCTTTTTAGAATGATTTATAATTGTTTGTTTTATAAATGTATAATAAATGTATTGCAAAACATGTCAAGTTCGGAGCGGTTTGGATTTCTTGTATCCTATATATAACTGACTAACGATCGAGCAAAAATTACTTTTTTCACTGCTGCAATGATTAAAATTTTATTATAGTTTTAACATGGTTTCATACATTTATAAAACATGAACAGGACAATCGGTAGTTCTAAATATTGTTGAAATTACATTACACCAACCATGTTTTGCAAAACGTGTTTGCTTCATAATGATGAATTTATTATACAAGATTGTGGTTTCACTGCCAACGGGAAGCAAATCATTTTTTTTTTCATTTTGATTCCTTTACATAAATATCTTGGTTAACAGTGCCAGTTGTCACGAAACCTTCGCTTTTTAGCCCACAGGTAAAAATCGCCTGCCAAATCAGCTATTTTTTCGGGAACTTTGACATTTTTTTCTGCTTAAACTTATCTTGAACCTTTCCTTTTCCAGTAGCCATATAAAACTCTTGACTTGGGAGCTGCTTGAAATCAGCCTTGACGTATGTTTCATCGTCCATTACGATGCAATCAAACTTGGTCAACAAACTCGTCTACAACTTACGCGCTCTTTCTTTGGCTGTTGCGTCTTGCTTATCATATCGATTTGGTGTAACAGTAACCTTATATGTTGACAGTCCGGCTCTTTTTTTTTCTCTTTGCACTGTTGTGTGGGACTTCCCCAATTTGTTTCCGATATCGCTGATGGAAATGTTGGGATTGTGTTTGAAAATGCTGGCCACTATTCTTCCGGTCGTTGCGGCTTCCTGGTTTCGGTTTCCTCCTGATCTCGGCCTCCTGGCCGTCATCAGACGTTCTCTTAACACTTTTATAACATTCGTCACGATTGATTTGGCAATATTAAGTGATTTTGCCATGTCGGTGTGGGAATAATTTGGATTCTGCTTATGCGCGTGCAAAATTTTGATACGCTGCTCTTCTTGCCTTGACGCCATTTTGACAACTGAATAGAAAATACCAAAAACAAAATAGAGTCAACATTCCGTACGCATACACCTACAAAATGGGAGGTTTTCATTTTTTTAAATGCACGGTTAAAAAGACTACGTCATATTTGAGTCTACCAAGTTTTGACCGTTCCTTCCTTTAGGTGATTAGCCGCAGACAGTTGGAGACATGGGACACTCGTTTTTTCTCTTCTTTAGCTGGAGAATTTCCAACGGTGCCACTCCGAATTTGGATGTTATCAGCCGGATGATTTTACTTGTTAATTTAACACTACTTGTTTAATTAACACTTCCTATCGATGTTTGTCAGCCTCTGAGGAAGAACAAAATGCTTAACTTCATGCAGGCTAAGTATGTGTAACAATTAGTAATCCTAAGATAGGTTTTGTTGAAATTTAAATCAATCAAAATGTGGTTAGGCAAAAAAAACAACATCGATCTGATTTCGATCCATGTTTTCATTTTATCGATTGGTCACACCGAACCGTGTTTACTCTTTTACAGTCGATTCCATTTTGGCAAAAATGTCAACTGTTAGCAGATGACGAAATTTTAAATTTGAAAAAAATATTAGATTTCTCATAAAAGATCATAAAAGAAATTCTAAAATTAATCATGCACAAGACACATGCTGACAGGTTGAATGTCCCGCAGATTTCAATATATAATAAATTCAATCTTCCACATGACTTTTTAGCAGATTAAAAATATTGAAACTAGAAAGAACTGCATATGGTTTGAAGAAAGAATAATCTCTCAGCCAAAGTTCATTAGTTTCATGTCGCAAAGATTTTATGAAATATTAAGCTCAATCTTCTACTTTCCTAAATTCGACTTAGTGATCCATTCGGCTTAATTGCTTTCGGCATAGTGACCCATTCGGCCTAATGGCCCTACACCCAACAAAAGACATAGTCATACCTTAGAAATCATCTGTCCAATCAGAATTAAATGTACAAGGACTCTTTGAACCGATAATTGTTCGCGTTAAAAATAAAATAATGACAGTATATTTGGAAAATTTATTTTGGTAAACTTTTTTTTCGGCAAATGTTCTCACAAGTGTCACATCGATCGTGTGTGCCAATTCATGAACTAATTAATTTTCATAATATGAAGCAGTATTTTCTAATCTAATCTAATACAACCGCAGCCAGTACTAGAAAGGATCCTGAAAATAATTGGGTTGGATGACGTCCAATTACCTTTTTGTCAATATTGATACTTGCAACCTTTCAAAGACATGATACAAGCGTCAAAACGGCCAGGCCTACTGCGTTTCATTAACCGCAAAGATGTAATATGAATTGGATTCAAGTGAATAGATTTGAACCACAATGCATTTTGTGAATCTACAGGGGGAAAAGGATGCGTAGACAAACCACACCATACGCTCCGATCAAATCATGAAGCATGAAGCAGTGTCTTCCAGACTAAAACCAACAGTTCAAACAGTAGATTTTTTGTTCTTATAGGTGACAGTAGGTAATTCAACTTAGTATTCTCAATCCACGTCCATAGTTATCAACCGTGTGGATACGATACCAACACCATTTCATGATTTCAAAAACTGTGTGGCAAGCATAGTGATGCTTTATGTTGCAAATAAGTCATCAACAGCAGTTGTTCTCAGCATAGAGGAAAAAGTCAAAATAAAACGTAAATAGTGCATTTTATTCTCGTTTTAAATAAAAACAACTGGAAAACAATTGATCGAAAAACCAACATATGGCTTGAACTTTACGTTATATCAAATGTCGTAAGCAGTACATTTGCAAATTTCGCTGTTCAGTACATTAATGCCAACGTTAGGAATACCGTCTGGTTCAAGATATAAATAAACGGAGTGATTAACTAATAACAGAGCAAGATATCTGATCCAAGTTTCGATATAAACATTCTTGTCTTTCAACACTAATGCCTACGTCAGTCAGTTGTCATCAACACAACCGAAAGCGAGAGGAGAGAAAACTGCCGAAATCACGTGCCATGGTGGAACACGAAATTTAATCCTCTGTGAAAAGCGTGGATCGAATCACAAACGAAGACAACAAACAAATAGTCGACACAATTTCTAAGATCAAACAGTTGCCTTCTCTTCACCGCAGTCCTCAATCTATATTCTAGCATGGCTATCGGGTTTCATTCATACTCGAATGTTGAGTAGAATTTAACCGTGCTGATTTGGGTTAAAGATGTTTCTTTAAATGATGTCGCCTGAAAACCAATCTATTCAATCCGACACAATTTCGTTCTGTTTGTATGACAAATGAACTGACCACAATTTCGTGAAATCTTGAGCAGTTCAGAGTAAGGAGAAACAATAATGTCAATCTTATAAACTTGGTTGTAACTATGTCTATCAACCATAGTCGTAGTTTAAGGGGATAAAATAGCAAATCAGTTCCACACCAAATCACAAATCAATCTACAACGTTATTACCCAAATTACGAGAAATTCTACCTCATTTGTAATACTGCTTAAAATTTTAATATTTTCTTCTAGGCTCACAAGCAAGAATCTTTAATCTTGGACAAACATGCTTGGAACACTTATCGTTTCATAATTTCAAAACAATCAATATCATAGAGTTCGACCCTTCCGTTTCATTTCTAGTTACATTTATCATCAGCCCTTTACCATCGCAGCCTAGTCCTAATGCTGAATCCTTCCGTGTCTGGAAAACATCACAAACAGGGTCGATGTCTGCTGCTCCAGGCACGTGATTCGAAAATATAACACTCCTAACATCCTCAACCAGACCTGGAGAGGAAATTAAACCGAATCAATAAAGAAAATTGCTTTTCTACAATTTCCTTCTCTTCCTTCTCGGGCCATCTCACCGGCTAAGTACAAGCTGCTATAGCAGGAGAACCCATCGACTTAAGGACCTAACCATCTACACGTTTCACCACGTTTGTCAGGATTTTTCTCGCCCTGGAAAATGGAGAAACCTATGAACCGTGGCATCCGCATTTTCTTCTGTGCCACGAGGCAACCGCTGTTCTGTCATGACGTGACAGCCAGAAAACGAAAATGCGGTGCGAATTAAACACAAAGTTTAATCCTTTTGCCTTCGGGTCACACTGGCGCACTGAACTGATGAGTTCATATACTCTGCTACTTCTGGTTGATGTAGGCGAACGACCCATCGCATCTGCAATGCTGGTTTCCATTCAGTAAATATCTGGTTTCTGAAAATAGCGGAATGAAAATTCACTCCCGAAAAAAGGAAAAAAAGAAAAAGGCGGAAGTTATTCGGGGGTGGTGATTTCTTTATATTTTCGGGTTTTGGGGGGGGTCGATTTTTTGGCAAGGAAAAGGAGGGGGGTTGTTGTTGGTTTTTTTTTTGGGGGGATTTTATTTTTTTTTTTTTTTTTTTTTTTTTCCCTTGCGCTGAACTGGCCGGCTTGACGTGCCGCAAGGGCTCAGTAGGGATCAAGACCCGAAGCTAAGAGTCAGTTCCATTGTGGTTATATCACATTTATTAGCAGAGCAGCACATCGAAATTTTAGGTTCATTATTCTTTATATGCTATACAATTTCAGATCATCCATGGATATCCCAAGTTTTGTAAAATAATTTAAAATCAATTTTTTTTTCTGGTGGCCATGATACATTATCTAAGCTTTCAGGTTCATGGTGGATGTGCGGGTCCGTATACAATTGCAGCAGGACCACAATCTGCAGACACGTAAATACAAATGAAATTATTATCGTCCATTCACTACATTTTGTATGCTTTTTTATAAGTCATTTTCAGCTTCGAATTTATACATCCTTGTCAGTTATAGCTCATCTAACTTACGTTATGTATTTGAAAAGATAGGAAGGTTTTTAATGTTTTTTTTTTTTTTTAGAAAGGATCATATTCGAAAAATTCTACTTAAAAAAGCACTTTCCTTCTTCATCAGAAATATATATTAATTCAAAACCTAACAGTTTACTATCATTCATTTCCTATTTCACAGACATGAGGAATCATTTATGGGTGTACAAGAGCTATAGAAAAATTCAATTTCCTAATTTTTTATTTTTTTAGTTTTATTAAGATTCAGTTTTTAGATTCATACTCATCTGAAATTTATTTCGCCTTATTATTAGCTGTCTTCAGTTTTTCCAATATTATTATGAAATAAATACACATCTAATTTTTATTTTCAGTAACATACCAGTAGATGTCATATATATCTTGTACCTACGCTTATTATGTTCTCTGACTATTATTGTGAAAACAAATTCTAATCTTAGTAGATCTTATTTCAATAGAAACTGCAACAGTGGAAGTCTTTCGATGAGTGGATGATCAGCTTAGTTACGGATATATGTATTCTACTATAGTTTACTGGCTTGCTGGTATTATTATTTTATATTTTAACGTCAGTTTATTATTTTATGTTATGATATTAAATGATGTGACATAATTACATTTAAATTCATTTCATTAAAATCGCTATTTCCGATGAGACTCACTACATAAATTATTGCAAGGAAACGGAACAGCACATCGAAATTTTAGGTTTACTATTCTATTGCTATATAATTTCAGATTATCCATGGATATTCCAAGTTTGATGAGATAATTTTAAATCAATTTTTTTCTCGCAGCTACATTGTCTAAACTTTCAGGTCCACAAATGGAATTGTTATTTTCATTCTTATATTCATTCACTATATTATTTGTCATTATAATATTCATTCGCTATATTTATTATAATTATAATATTAATTCACTATATTTTATACATTACTATATGACATTAAATATATATTGGGAAGGGAGGGAGCATCAGGGTATCACTCAAGCTGGAATTGGACAATGGAGTGGTATGACAACCGGCGTCTAGGAGGGAACAAACAGTATCATTTTCTTTATCCTACCGATTCGATTGTGGTGCTGTGAATTCTACTCCAACAGTTTCAGTGAGAGTGACGCGCCCTTCTTAACAAGCCATCCCGTAGAAAGCTTAATGAGTATTGCGAATTGGGTTATTCGATTTGTTGGATCGTATAGTTGGAAGGAGATTCTTATGTTCCCGCGGGTTTCGCGTAAGTGTCTCTGCTTACGGGTCCGCCCCACCGTTTTTGGCCCTTCATACAGCGTTACTGTGAATGCAAACCGGTAACTCAATTTGATCTTGCTATTAAGTGGAGCTGCATACATGACAAGGTCTTAGAAGGGATGGTGGCTACCTTACATACATACATACACACGTTATTTAAGGCACCAACAGTTATTTGCACCTAATTACCATCGTACGAACTACGGAAAATTTGGACCCATTAATCAAATGATGACCACTTTCAATAAACATTGTAGTAGTATTGATTTTACGATATCCATAATAAAATTAAAGCAATATTTCCGCGCGCAGTAACAGCTAGGAGGTCTTTATAATAAGTAAGATTTGCCCATGCATACTATATTGTATTAAAACATTGGAGTTCAAACAATTTAGCGTATAAGATAAACTATGTAACAAAAACGTCTACAAACTCGATTGACGACAAATAAATATTTCATTTATTTCATTGTTGATAGAAACAGAGAACAATAGACAAATTTCCTTAAAACACTATAATTTGAATTATTTGAATATTTCTTTTGTCCTAGTGGAAAAAAGAGCTTTTTTCTTTGCCAAATGCGAACGTTTTTTTTTTATTTCAAATCCTATTTAAATCGACCCAATAAATTGGTATGGTTCGTTATTGATTGTTTTCCCCTTTTGAAAGTAGTTGATGTAGATTAAACCGCATATATCCCTAAAATTGGTTTCCATAACTTTATTGGCTGACAAACCCACCTTGGCCACCTTTGGTGGCGACAATTTTTCGTACCAATACATTCATGGTAAACAAAATATTCTTCACACCAAAATAACAAACTTTGTGGAAATGTAAAGACCAGATTTTTACTTTTTTGGGGTGTTTTCAGGTCTAAAAATATGTAATTTTTGGTCGAAGTTACCTGCTGACAAAAAAAACTGAAATATTCGAAAAAAAAAGTATCTGAACGTAAAACTCATAAAATTTATCCGAAATGTCTATTGGTTGATAAATTTATAACAACGCCAAACATAACTATGAGAGCCAATTATATTTTTTGGCAGTGTTCAGCGAAGTAAACCGTGCTTATTTTGAGATTTGTTTGTCCAAGATTCGAAAAACATTATATTTTTTTGAGCTTTCTGCATTAAAAACGCTCCAAAAAATTGAAATCTGGCCTTTCCTTGTTAAAAAAAAATTGGTATGTTGTTAAAGTGGCAGAATGGTTATCATCACGAGCCATCAAACTGATGATCACGTTTCGAATTTCGATTCAGAATTTCGATCGTTTTTTTTTTTGTGAGCCATAGGACTTTTGGACCCCAATCTTAGTGTACGCACTACCTCAGCGGTACCTAAAGCAGTGAAGGAGCGAATTTGAAGGGATCCTGCTCGATCGCCGAGAAAAATTCTGTATGAAATGCAAATGAGCCACACATCCATGCAAAATATATTTAAACGGGACCTTGGATAAGGGGCTTTTAAAAAAAGGATTGACGGATTGACGGGGTAGAATATTGCCGACAGCGTTGCCAGATCGCGGGCGCTGCTTAAGACGCACGCTGGTCATACCATATTTTTTTCGGATGAAAAATTGTTTACCTTGGAAGTTTCTATGACGAACAAAATAATCGTGTATATAGAGCAAGTCTTCATGAAATACCAGCTGACAAACGAGTGGTTGAACAAAACCAATGTGCTTTTGCGGTGATGGTTTGGGGTGCCATATCGTCAACATGCAGAAAAAATGTTATTTATGGCAATATTTTACCATGTTTCATCAGTTCCTCTGAATGGCCTGCATCGTCTTCTGATTTGAACCCACTAGACTTCCGTATCTGGAGATACATGCTAGGAAAACTGGGAGACGTGGAGCACATGTGTTTGTACTCATTTAAAAAAAACGTTTGGTTGAG
Organism: Aedes koreicus; assembly: GCA_024533555.2. NCBI lineage: Eukaryota > Metazoa > Arthropoda > Insecta > Diptera > Culicidae > Aedes > Aedes koreicus. The sequence continues at coordinate 138,238 of JAHHFK020003257.1, forward strand.
ATTTGGGATCAAATACTGGAAGAGGTGGTACGTTAGGCTTGCAACAATTTTGTTTAAGTTTAAGTTTAAGTTGTTATAACAATATTCAAGTATATCATTTAAGTTTAAGTTTTATAACAATTTTCAATTATATCATTTCTACATTGCCACCCTGTACATGTACGTGAAACAAAGTTATTGAAAGGGATGTAACCTATTCGCTTTTTTTATGGAATATACTGTACCTTTAACGACTAGGCTATCTGACACCATGTATCTGAGTCATATTTTTCGAAAATGTTTTGGGCAAGATTTGTAACAAAAGTTTTGTATTTACATGGAAAAGGGAGATGCCAATAAAGTAATTATTTCACAGGAAGTCAAATTTTAAGAACATTCGGAAAACGGTCAGTCCCATCTGCAATTGTCCGATTGCCGAACAATGAAATCAAATTTAACCTATTTAACTCGCCTCGGTTTTATGCTTATTCTGCAAAAGCAAATGATGTCCATCTTTTCATACAATGTTCCAATGATGTCTTCAAATTACTTTCCCAGCCTCCATCGGGCATGTTAACTGATCATGAAAACACGTCCACCAAAGATCTAAATCTTAATGACCAAAGGTCCATCCAGCCACCCTACGGGATTCTTTGCCGCCAGAAAAAGAGCATGACTAGCCACTTTGGTCACTCGTCGTCGTCGTCGTCTCCGTCGACGTCGGTTGTTGCCATCATCATCGTCATATCACGACGAAGAGTAGCACAACATGTGACGGACACATAAAACACCGCCACAACACCGACGGAGAAAAGGATCATTGACCCCATTACAACACTATTCAACATCAGGCCAGCTCCGTACCTACAACACAACTGCAACTTTATCCGGGCAATAAAATTTCACCCTGCCTCTTTGGTCGGTTTACTAGACCTGGCTGGGTCAGGGGGATGGCAAATAGCTATTCTGCGTGTAGCAAAGCAAGCACATCCTAACCGAAGAAGGGAAAGGTTTTTTTTTAAAGGAAACGAACAGATTTTCCCCCTTCCGCTCATGGCTTCATCCGTGCCCATTATATTTGTGTTTAGTCGTAAATAGGTACGACCGATAGGGTAGCCCATGGATATCGTTTGAAAAGAATTTCATACGAAAAAAAAACGTTTTGCCAATTGAAGCTTTTAGCTTTTAGAGCTTTTATTTGAGTTACGCGCCGAACCGCAATGCCGAGCCGAATCGCAATAAAGTTAACTTAATTAAGTTCGAGTGATCTCTCGAATATGAACCATTGGCCGTAGTTTATCGGCTACATTGTTTGCAATGTCCCAATTTTATTACGAATAATCATCTAATTTGCTTGAGAAGTAGCAAAGGACTTAGTCCGTATTAGTGAGATGGTTGCATGCGCATTGATGGCAAATGGTCACCCTACCCAGAAGTACTGAAGAGTCCTCTTCCACCCTACCACACCAATAACAACAACCACACACAGTGGGATTTACAACACCCAAGTCCACGAGCAACCTGTGATGGGTTTTCACTCGTCCAGGGGAAAGTCCTTCCATCATCATTGGTATCGTCAGGCAGGCAAACAGGCAGGTCGGCAGGAAGCAGCCACAATAACAACTGCGAAGACCGTTCCCTTTTCTTTCCTGCCGCTGTATTCGACCGTTTTTTTTTTCATCTTCTCTTCGTCTTCCCACTTCGGTGTTCGGCTATATCCTTTTCCATCATGCAAAATCGTAATTTTCCTTTTATGCGACCCACTCCTCGAAACCTCGACGCACTCGGTCGTACCATGATGGCGGGCGGAAGCTATTTCAGGTTGAATTTATGCGGATTGATGGGTCGGTGAGGGGCGTTCACGAGATGGGAGGGAAGTTTGAAAACTAAGGACCGGGCTTATTAATGGGATTTCGAATGTTTAGGTGAATTGGCAGTGTTGTGATCAAACTTGGCAACAGCATGTTGTGTGGAACATTCGGGGATACGTATGGTAACGAAATTGAAGCTGGTCTTTTAAATTAATCCCTTCTAAGAAGTGATACAAATATGCTGAAAATCATTCATTTGAAATCGGAATTAATCGTTTGAATGTGTCAATTCCGACTAATGATCAAGGCCTTCATTATATAAGGTGAAGTTTGTTTTATTTGAATGAGATCTTATTTAAGATAACTGATGGGGCTAATAAGTTTTTAAGAAAGTTTTATAGGGTTCCGTTTCTTCTGAAACGGTGAAACGTCAGTTTGTGTTTGAGTCCCTGTATTGTTTTAAATGCGAAATCTGAATCAGTTCGAGTAAGCATACAAAAATCTGCAAAGACTGATATAAAAAAAATGTGAGAATATTTTACAAGCCATGACGCCTTTTTCAATACTCAGTCAATTTAACTTTAGTGAATTCAATTCACTAAATGAAAATGAATTGACTAAACTACAATGAATTCCAACATTACTGTCATAGCTTCAAAAATTTTCAACTTAGCAATTTCATTGAACACGTAAACTCTTCAAGACACTGAAAATAGATATTTATTTTATTTTCTGTAAGATTTGTTTCGTCAAGCGCGATTTCGTACAACGAACCAAAAATTCTCGTTACATAAACAAATTCTTTGTTTGAGGATTATCACGTTAATCGACTTTCATCGTAATGTGCGTATATTCCCCAAATTACAGTTTATAAGAACAGAAATGCTGTTCTATTAATTAATTCAAAGATAGTAACCAAAATATGCACTTATGAATCTGGATGTTGATTTTGTCGTCACCACCATTTCTAAAATAGTTCTCTGTACAATTATCGCGCTTATTATCATAAGAACGTAACTGCATTTCTCTCCATCGATTACGGCAAATTGATTCAGTTTACGGAGTATTTTAAAATGCATTGCGATAAAAGATGACTGAATCTTTCAAAATACACAACGAATACTACGCAAAACATTGTACAGGCAATGATATTCATCAATGCAGTAACGTCCTCACGATACTATACTAAAGCCTGTCTACGTTAAATTTCGGACACTAAGATAATGTCAGCAAGAAAAATCTAGACATAATTCAACAAAACCGATTGTTTTTTTACTATAATAGAGTTATATACACCGTTAAAAACAGTTGAAGAAGATGTTAATTTTTCTTTTTGTAAAATTCTCGAACTTGCCATCAGAAACCGTACCGTATCCTCAGATAAACTAGCACTGGTGGTTTTCCATCTGCTCTTGAAATCGTCGATCCCATGCTTTCTTTTTAATTTCAAAGAGTTTTCGCTCAACCAGAGCCCAGTATTATTCAGGTGAAGTTCTGGACAGTAAGGCGAATTGGCTATTCTTGGCACGTATTTGACCTCTTCTGCCTCATAGCTTTCCAGAACGGATTTTGCATAGTGATAAGAGGCTAAATCAGGCCAAAGCAGAGCTGGAGAGTCGTTCTTATAAATGGAAGCAATCGCTTTTTCAGACATTGGGTGGTGTGGTAGAAGATTGTGTGCTTGTTTCGAAATACTACCTCACAATGCCCTCCACTCAATTTCAACCATTCTATTCAATTTTTACAGTCTGCCGTGCTCTAACGGAACTATCCATAAGTATGCCAAAACTTATTAAGTTATCAAAAAAATCAATATTAAATCAGTAATATCTTCTAAACGGTGCATCTTAGAAAAATGTTACCGAAGTATTTTTTGCTTGCAAATTTGATGTACTTTCATAAAATTAGAGTGACAAACTTTTTTGACTTTTCTTAATAGCTTTTTTGAAAATTGTAATTTTTTTAAAAAAATTTTTTTTCATTGTAACCTATTTTGCTCCAGAACAACCCACTGTGCACTAGATAGCATTTTCAGTCAGCTATAACATAAGATTAATTAAAAAATTATTGACTTGTAACTTTTAAGGGAAAATCTATATTTTAGTTCAAAACACAAAAACCAAACTTTTTTTTACCGTGCATATTTTTTCCATATAGCACCAACAATTGTCTAAAACTTCGCCGAAGACACCAAACCAATCGGACAAACCGTTTCCGAGATACAATTTTTTGAAGATATCATGTGCATTTTTCATAGGCCCTTCTCATAAGTAAGGCTAGATTCAAAATGGCGAACCAAGTATGCAAAACGGCGTTTTTCTTCCCCAAAAACTTGTATGCAAGGTTTCATGCAAATCAAAAAATATGAAAATTACTCGTTGCTGAAATGATATGGAACCGCTCTACTTTCTCTTCACATATTTGTTCTAGCCAAAATTGCTGTCCACTCCTGACGGTGATGAGTAAGTATTTCCTTCTTAAACAACATTATTAAAATCATGCTTTTTAATTTCGGGAGTAGAGGAGAAGAATGCAGCACGGGCGCAATACCTAGAAACAGGAACTGTATTGTGCTAACGACTCACGCAAATTTTACGAAAAAATGAATTGCTCGGGCTACGTACTACAAGCTGACATGGGCAGAGACTAGGAAGTTAACCTTCTCACAGATTAGTGTGAGAGGTGATTGAAAGGTGAAACCAGTACTTTAATGAACATCTGAACGGTAATGTTACAGCAAATGAAGGTAGCGCGGTTATAAATCTAGGAGCAAGCACAGAAGATGACAGGATTCCAACTCCAACCCTCCAGGAAGTCGAAGAGGAAATTATTTGGATAGAAAACAACAAAGCTGCTGGTGTTGACCAACTCCCAAGAAAGTAATCAAAATATGATGGTAATGCTCTGGCTAGGGCGATGCACTGAGGTTACCAGGAATTGAGAGGAAGAGTATTAACCGAAGGATTGGATGAAAGGATGAAAGGATAAAGCTATTGTGTGTCCCATCTTTACAAACGGTGATAATCTGGATTACTGCAACTACCGTGCAATCACGCTCTTGAGCACCGCCTACAGGTTGCTTTCTCAAAGTCTATGGCAGTTTGCCCACAATTTCGTCGATTTAAAATCAGCTTACGACACAATCAATAGAGACCAGCTCTGGCAGATTATGTACGGAATTGGATTTCCAGGAGAACTTGACGCGATTGGTGAATCCAACGATGGATTGAGTGATGTGTGTCATCCAAAGCTCAGGGATATTCTTGAGTTCCTTCGAATTCCCAAGTAACACCAGAAACATCTTCGTTGCATTCAAGGTGAATTTTAAACATGTTTTTAACATCCTCATGCAATAGTGAAATTTTTCAGAATAGATTGTGAATCCAATACAGTGACGGCTGAAAATATGTTTATTTGAAATACTGGAATAATAAAAAAAAACACTACCTAATGTAAGATTGTGATGCCACTCATTGATTCAAATAGAAGCCAAATTGGGCATAAGGGTTTATTCAAATGTAACATAAAGCAACAGTTTGGGAGATTGTTTAGTATTTTTTATAAATTGTTACGCTTAATTTGTGGGGCAGTTTTTTGAGATGTAGCTACGCACAACATAATAGAAAAATAATATTTGTATTTTTCTTCATACGGATATTACTCTGTTCAATTTCACAACAAAAAACGCAGAAAAAAAACGAACATTTGAAAATCAAATGTGTTACTAATGTTTTACCCGTACTGTAGACTTGTACTGTAGGACTGTAGACTTGAAAAATCGCCATGTTGATTTTTGTGGATTTCATAAAGAAATCTCGCTAAAATTCAATAATTTATTCGGGGTACCTTCTACGTTTTTCAATCCAATCAATGGCGCATGAAATAAGGGAAGGTAAAACGGAAAGTAGCACTGCTAACCTTGAGCCGCATATACAATTTTGATACAACTTCCATGCTTAAAGCACTTTTAATTTCCTATTTGAAAAAATTATAAACAATCATCTTTAACGCGTAAAATACCATTAGCTACGATATCGTTTCGCCATTGAAAAATCTTGTTTGTATTTTTTTTACTGGGTTCATACCGTGCTTGCTTTGACAAAACATATCGTTATGTTATAAGCATGCAGTTGGAAGCATCCATAGAACATAATATTTGTCTAATGGATGTTCTACAAAACATCTGGTATGACCTAAAAGATGTTAAAAAACGCCACATTTATTGCGCTTTTTCGGTTATATGCGTGTATGAAATTGAGTTATTGACGTTAGAAAGAAAAAAACATGAGCTTGGTCTTAAAGGTGTTTTATTAACATTAATATGACAAGTGGTGTTACTTGGGTTGTTAGGTTAGCTATTTAACATTGCATTGAATGGTGTGATTCCAGAAGTTCGCCCCCACTTTCTGGCTTCGCCGACGACGTTGATGTCGTAGCAAGCAACGATGGCGGAAACGTACGTCAGACTTGAGGCTGAAGCAAGTAGGGTTGGGCCTATCATTAATGCATCACAGACAAAATACATACGAGGAAGAAGCTCATGAGAAGACAATGTTTGCTTCCCACCACGAGATCAAATCGACGCTGATGAAATCGAGATGGTAGACGAATTCGTGTAGCTGAGCTCATTGGTGACCGCTGATAACTACACCAGCAGCGATATACAAAGCCTACTTTGTAATTTGATTCTAAATCCGAATTGTGTGTAGCATACCACCTATATATGAAAAGGCCATAAGCAATTAAACAATAGCCTATCGACTACTCCTGAAAGTAGACTTATCTCTTACGACTCTTCCAGTGGGGTTGTCGCAATGAATTACCGTTAAACCGTTCCGCCGGAAGTATGATAGTTTAAGTGGAAATATTTGTAAAACCTGCACGACAGGTTGTATGATCCAACAAAGTTTGGCGAACTACAAAGTTGACCATCTACAAGACATGAACTAGATCGGTTGTCCTCGACGGCCATAAAACAACGACTCTTGGAGGACCAACGCGCCCTGGGTGTCTATATAAACAGTAGGTGCTGTGTACAATTTACGGTGGAGTTGAAGACATGATTCTCGATAACGTACCGACGGGCACAAGAAGAAGAAGAGACGCGCATCGAGCAAGGTGTATCGTTCTAGTAGAAGGTGACCTGCGGACCCTTCGCAGACTGTGAGGTTGTCGAAGTGCAGCCATGGACCGAATAGAATGGAGACAACTTTCATGTACAGCCGAGTCCACCCCGGCCTTAGTCTGTTTGGTACTGGAATCGTTAAAATTCTGCTATTGATTTTGATTACAAGATTAGTTCTACTCGTCAGAGGGAGACTGTTATCAAAGATATCAGGGCCTTGTTTTTACCTAAGTTAATTTTCAAGAAACTTATACACAGTTAAAATTATTTTGTGATGATAAACAGATTGTCAGTAAGTACGCGTGTTCCTACTGGATTTCCATTTCAATTAGTTCAAATCTTAAAGGTTCCGCATCAAGCGTCACAAACAATTAAACTAGAGTGAATACTTCAACTATGAATTATAAACGTTTGTAAAATTTTGCCACACATTGTTATATGTGTTTGGCCGGTACTGTATGACGCACCCCTTCAATTTAGTCAATTGCCTTGATTGTGCTCTTGAAATTGGCAGTGAATTCTCGGTGTCCTATCAGTCGTAGGTGAAACGTTGTTATCGTGACTGGCTTCCGAGGACAGACATAATGGAAATCAATACGAGCCTCTGTATAGCTTTTATATTCGTCTTAATCTTGGTCTATAAATGGCTTACGGGAAACAATGGCTATTTTCACGAAAAACCGATACCATCAATGGCAGTGGTACCTTTGTTCGGAAGTACCGGTTCACTGGTTTTGAAAAAGTTCTCATTGAATGGATTCATTGATCACATCTACCGGAAATATCCTAGTGCAAAGTAAGTTGATTTATTTGTTAATAAATTAATTCTAATACAGTCAAAAACTTACAGAGTCTTCGGACTGTTCGATGCTATGACTCCGATTTTTGTTATACGTGATCCAGAACTGATCAAAAAGGTAACTGTTAAGGACTTTGATCATTTCATAGATCATCGGCCAATGTTTGGGAATAGTGAAAATGACAATCCATACTCAATTTTCGGCAAAACACTGTTTGCCATGAGCGGGCAAAAATGGAGAGATATGCGAGCAACTCTGAGTCCAGCATTCACCGGAAGTAAAATGCGAAAAATGTTCGAGCTTGTTATAGAATGCAGTTCCAGTGTGACTCAGTATTACGTCAATCGATCGAAGCAATCGCAGGAAGTAGAATTGACCGATTTGTGTACCCGTTTTGGTTCCGACGTAATTGCGACTTGTGCTTTTGGTATCCGAATGGACTCGTTGAGAGACCGCGAGAATGATTTCTACGATAACGGTAAAAAGATGATGCGATTTGAGAGATTCAGCGTTGCACTCCGAATGTTTGCGTTTAAATTTTTCCCTACGTTAATGGGCAAACTTGGAGTTGATGTCGTTGATAGAGCTCAAGTACGCTATTTCAGTGCTCTGATAAAAGAAGCCATCCAGCTGCGTCAATCAAAAGGTATCACACGTCCAGATATGATTCAACTTCTCATCCAAGCTCGAAAGGGTACTCTCAAACATCAAGATGAAAAAGATATTGATGAAGGATTTGCAACCGTCAAAGAGTCCAACATTGGGAAAATGAATGTAACATCTAGTATGACCGAGAACGAAATGATCGCTCAGGCCTTTGTTTTTTTCTTGGCTGGTTTTGAAACCGTGTCAACCGCCATCACATTCCTCATTCATGATCTAGTTGTTAACCAGGATGTGCAGCATAGATTGTATGAAGAAATCAAATACACAAATGAATCCCTAAATGGAAAACTTTTGAACTACGATACTCTACAGAAGATGAAGTACATGGACATGGTTGTGTCGGAGAGTATGCGAATTCGTCCTGCGGCAGCCATGTTGGATCGTATATGTGTTAAGGATTACATGTTGGACGACGGGCAAGGTTTAAAGTTCATCATCAATAAAGGTACTGCCGTCTGGATTCCTACGCAGGGTATCCACATGGACCCCAAATACTATCCTCGTCCGGAAAAATTCGACCCGGAACGATTTAGTGATGAAAACAAAGCAGCTATAAATCCGATGACCTACCTACCGTTCGGATTTGGGCCAAGAAATTGTATTGGTTCTAGATTTGCACTCATGGTAATCAAAGCAGTCATCTACTATCTACTACTACAATTTTCATTCGAACAAAACAGCAAAACTCCTATACCACTAAAACTGCGCAAAGGATTCACCATCGTGGCGTCTGATAGTCAGGTTTTTGTTGACCTGAAAGCTCGACCGCAATAAAAAAAACATCACTAAAATAATGTTACTATGGAAGAATAATAATGAAAATACAATAAAAGGACTCGTGTGTTTGTCCTAAAACTCGCAAAATGTGTTTTATGCCGAACGCCTGTCTGTACCATCTCTATTATCAGTCTACTCTTTCTAAGGGTCGGCAGTGGTGGAAATGTCGGGTATCTCCTTTCACCGATTGCCGACAAATGCCGAGCTATACAAAAAGAATAACATTGCAGTCGGTGGTTGGTTGAGTAATTTATTTGTTTATTTTTTCATACCAAGAAATATTTTCTCCGGTGTTTGTTCTGATGCGGGTGACTGCGTGCATACCGTTGCCACCCACCGCCATCGCCACCTAAACCAGTTTCGTTTGAAGTTGATGCTTTATGGCGCCTGCTATGACATTAAAGGGGCTGAATTGGAATGTTCATAAAAGTGTCGTTGCACGATGGATGCCACCGCGGTAAATTGAAACCTTTGCTCTGGTTTAACTGGGGACGGCTGGCATAAAAATAGTAATTACTGGTAGTTATTGCGAGTTAATCTAGTATTAATAGCAGATCATTAAATGCAAGCTAAAGTGAGCTATAATTTAATCGATCGATAGTCATATGGGTATCGGTGGGGAAAAAGAAGTGTAACTATTTAATCTCTGCACATCAATGAGCATTTTCAGATTTGATGTAATGGATGTTTTAATCAAAGTGTTTTGAGTTCAGTTAAATATTGACACAAAAATATGTATCTATTGACGATTGGAAAAATATAAACTGAAATAACTAAAAATTCGCTCCGCATTTCTAAAAATGCTGAACCTAAGAAAGACCTGAGATTGCTACTCCGTTATTGCCAGATCAGTTGTAATTACACAGAGAACCAACAGATGGTACTTGGGAATAACATACTTCCTCAATGTGTAAAAACTGGTGATCCCTAATTAAGGCAATACTGCTGGCGGCCCTGCCCGAATGTAGGTCAAATAAGCTAAGGGTGATTATTCTCCATTGAGTTGGTTTTAAGGAGATGCAAATATATTCACATATTTCAATATTCGCACCGGTTTAAACCAACGGAGAGGATACCGTTGAGGTCACTTGACCTGCAACGCTGCTAGATCACCTTTTCGAGGTACGTTCCGGGGTATCAGATCTACCACCGAACCCTAGTCCGAATTAATTCAAACTAGGGAACATATTTGTTTTCGTAGTCAAAGGAATATATCTTAGTCCTTATTACATTTTATGTCTTGTTAAAATTGCAATACTCGGATTGAGCCACCGTGGACGAGCTTGGATTAAAGAAAATATGGTGAGTCTTCATTTATGTGAATTCTCATTTTCTGTTTGATGTTCTATAGTTTGAATTAGTTTGGACTAGGGTTTTGATGCATGGTCAGTATCGGAGTCATTTGTTCTTTGCAATGAATCCGGTTTTGACTGATAAAGAGCGCCGCCTTTCAAGAGTGCTCTCACTATTCAAGGGGTTTAAATAGATAGGGACGAATGACCCGAAGGGTTAAAGTACCTCGCAAAAACAATAGAAGAAGAAGAAGGGTTTAAATAGCGGAAACTTTCAATACAACTCGACTTATTGCCATCAAAACAAACAATGACAACTGTAAGAACACCGAATACTTCATCATTTATCAATAAAGATGAATTAACTCGACATGCAGTATACAAAAAATACGGGATATACTGCAATAGATCAAATTACTGGTCGCAGTGATCAATGTTCCGAACACAGGAAAAGAAAGGTTGGGACCACTCACAAATTATGATGAAGGTTTACTGCATTGGGAAAGCAAGATTTTTAACTGCGCTTCATAGCCACATTGAACCGATTTAAACCAACGGTACGGAAGCCATTGGAGCTACTCACAAGGTGTGATAGTGGTTTTTCATTGGGAAGACAAGATTTCTTTTAATGACGGTTGAGAGTCAATTTGCACCGATTTATGTCAAAGGTAAGTGTGTTGCAGGGGGCTCTCACACAAAGTGATGGTGTATATTAATTTGCAAGATTATTTGAAAACGTTCCAGGGCCGATTTGGACCGATTTAAACCAACAAAAAGTAGGAGGCGACTCTGGCGTTGTGGTAAACATGCATATCTCTCACGCTAAAGTCACGAGCTCAAATATAAACATCGAAAAGTCACAAAAAATACTTAAAAGGTGTTTGAGTGACTATTGTGAGAGATAAACCATGCCCGAGGCTTAAAATCTCGATAATAATTAAACAAAAAAAAATGCAACAGAATATATATTTGTTTTTTATTGGAAAGACAAGATTATTTTTAATAATATTTGGGAGCTGATATGGATCGATTTATATCAACAGTAAGGATACTGCTGGAGTTTTTCACAAAGCATGACAGTTTTTTTTTTTGGGTAGACAAGCTATTTTAATAACGCTTAAGAGCTTATTTGGACCTATTAAAACCGACAGTATGGATGCTGTTGAGCCACTCAGAAAGTTTGATGGTAGTTAACTTTATTGTGAAAGCAAGATTTTTAACCGAAAGGATGCTGTTAGTGCCACTCACAAGGTGTGATGGTGTTTTTTTCAATCCCGAAAGCCGATTTGGACCGATATCAACAATAACAATGCTATTGAGGTCACTCACAAAGTGTGATGTTGGTTTTGGATATAGAAGAAGAAGAAAACTATTTCAAATGTTCGAGAGTCGATTTGGACCGATTTAAGTAAGAATTTGAAAAATGCAATTAATATTTTTGTTACGCCTGTCGCATTCCTTGCCAACAATATTTGTGGATAAAGTTTAAAAAGAAATAATAGCAGAAACTAGAGCATAGATTCTAGTATGCAAATATCAGGAACAATTGAATTCTCTAAACTTATTTTTGGCTTTATTCGACCTACGGGGCTCTGCTTGCTCGAGTGATGTGTGTTCTCCTAGTCTCAGGCGCACTCATGAGTCCCTTCAAATCTCGGACAGGGTAACGGCATCGTGTTTGCTATTTAAAATTGCATCGGAAGGTGTGATTCAAAGAGCGAGGATATACACGAGTAGTCCATCTTCAGGAAGTCTCTCCAATATTTTGGCTTCACCTACGACGTTGAAATCGTAGCACGCAACTTTGTGACGATAGCGGACATCAGACTTGAGGCTGAAACTGGTAGGATTGGGCTAATAATTAAATCGTTAAATACAAAATACATGAGAGGAAGAAGTTCATGAAAAGACAATGTTAACCTCCTACGAGTTCAGATCGGCGGTGATGAAATTGACACCAGCATAGAGATACAAAAGCATATTATGGCTGACAACCGTGTCTATTTTCCACTCCCAAGGACGCCAACATCGAACAAAGTTTGCCGAACTACAAAGTTGATCATCTACAAGGCACTAATTAGACCGGCAGTCCTCTACGGCCAAAAAACATAGACATTACTTGTGGAGGACCAACGCGCCCTTGGCGTCTTCTAACGAAAAGTGTTGCGTAAGATCTACTGTTGAGTGCAGATGGAAAACGGAACATGGATGAATGCATAGGTTCCACCCTATTCATCTTAAATTAGACCGGAGTGCAAATACACAGAATAAAAATATAATATTAACAGGCGCGTTAAATTTCCCTTCGTTTGATTTAAGCCAAAGGAAGTGTTAGGAACGAAATTGTTTGCAAACTTTCATACGCCATAAAACAATGTTTGCAATCTTCCGTACAACAGATTAGATTCAGGCGTTATCAGACCTTAACTTACTTGGAATATCCCATAAATTTCACCTACATCTAGCATTCCCTTTACATGCATTAGATAACGCAGAAAATATAATGTTTCTTTTAAACTGTGTAAGGTAGCTTTTCGTTAATGTTCCATTATTTATCCTACGCTGAATCAAAAGATTCGACATTAAATTGATTGGTTTCATTTCGTAATAATGTTTGCTTACGTTCAATAACATAAAGAAACAATTCCACTTGTGCGTCAATACTTTGACATCTAGTAGATGACATTGCGATTGATGAGATTAATATACACAGAAAGAATATTGCATTTCAACGGACACGTGAATTCTTGACTTGTTTAATTGCAAGCCACACACTAAGGTCCTCCTTAGCTCAGTCGGTAAAGGCGCAGCTACAAAGCAACACCATGCTGGAGGTGGCTGGGTTCGATTCCCGGTCTCTCTAGGCATTCGTTAAGAAAAATTTTTCGACTCCCTGGGCATAGCGTATGATTGTACTTGCCACACAATCATACAAATGCAAAAAAGGTACTTGGCATCGAAAGCTCATAGTTAATAAATGTGGAAGTGCATTTAGAATACTAAGTTGAGAGCAAGCAATAAGCTAATTGGGAAAGCAATAAGCTTGAAATACTAAAGAAGAAGAAGACACTTAGAAAATAATACCGAACTCAGTTGAATTTCAACCGAGTTTTTATCTGCTGAACGCTCGATAGTCTGTTGGGTTCAAAATGGAACAACCGAGTTCTCGTTAAACTTTAACTTTCTCACAATCTGTCTAATTTACCGAAAAACTTGGTTGCAAAAAATAAATCCAATCAGCTATAACCGAACATCGGTTCATTCATATATTACCGAACGCTGTCAAACAAACCGACTTTTCTGTTGCAATTACGGAATTTAATTCTTTTTAGCTGTGCTGGAATTTTGAAATAGCTTCGAATTTCATAGTAATAAAACCAGTTTTGCCAGTTATATTGTTCATTGATGTAAAAAATCCTCATAGATTTTTTTATTTTTAAATTGCAAGCCAGGGACATAACCTGCAACGTGTTCGTGGCAGTAAAAACAGACTGTAGCGCAAGATGCCAGCAAATATAATTACAAAATTAGTATCAAATACTTACAGAAGATTTAAAATAAACGTGTCCCTCGGTATTTTTTTTTTTTTTTTCATTTTCATCTGACAAAAAAACACAGTACGGAGAATTTTCGCAAAAAGACATTCGGCGCGCACACGCGAGAAAAAATGGCTGGCGATTTTTCAGGCCTTATAGAGCCAGCTAAAATAACCGAGTTTTTCGGTAGAGATAGCCATCGCGAAATTGACTCGAAGAGAAGTTTTTGACGTTTAAGAATATTCAGCGAATGCTCGGTACAATTTACCGAGTTTTCTCGATTTTCGTGTACCGAACTCATGAATATCTCTGCTTTACCGTACTGTTCGGTTCATCTCCCATTTTTATCTGTCAAATATATCATATAGTAACCAAAATTCGGGGTTGACTCAAAAAATACACCCGAAAACAGTATATTTAAACGATTTATTCGGTTTCTTGTTGGTAACCGATGTGGTTCGGTAGATCCATACAACTAGCTGATTCCAGCGATATCTGACTTAAGTATCATGAAAGATCCCATTAATGTATGCCAAAATTAAATTTTTATTTCAAATTGTGTTGGAACATTACCCCCAGGTAGGTTTCTTTTCGTCAAATTGTATGCTTACGTTTCATATCAAAAACGAACAAAGTAACTCATCCGCTGGTGAAGCTTTTGTTTCACAGATAAAAAGAAACATTTAATCTTCTGCGTTATCTAATGTACATTTAGGGAATGCTAGACTGGGCATAAATAAACGGGATCTTTCATGTAAATTCAAACCAGATATCTCTGAAATCAGGTCTGTTGTATGTAAGATTGCAAAAAATTTTGTATGTTGTATGAAAGATTGCAAACAATTACGTTGTTTACGCTTGCTTTGGCTTGAAGTTAAATGAGGGGAATTTCATGCGTCCGTTAAAATTCATTATTTTTTATCTGTAAGAGGTGAATTACGAAGTAATTAAAATGGGAACACACAGAAAAAAAATTAATTTGAACAGACGAGTAAAATGTTCACTTGTTTAATTGCAAGCCAAAACAAGCGTAAACAACGTCATTGTTTGCAATCTTTCACACAGCATACAACTTTTTTTGCAATCTTCCTTACAACAGACCTGATCTCAACGATATCTGGTTTAAATTTACATGACAGATCTCAATCAATTGTTTCTTTTTATCTGTGCACAAATCCTACATACCAAACGTTGTTTTCTTTAGTTAATGCGCGTTAATAGGGTGTCCTAGAAAGGCCCTTTCACTGAACAGGGCCGCAAGGGCTCAGTAGAGATTCTTTGTCAAGACCCAAAGCTAAGAGTTAGTTCCATTGTGGTAATATCACATCTTTTATTTAATAATTTCATCCATTCATGGAATTTTTAGTACTGTATAATCATTTTCAATTTTTTTTTTCTCGTGGTTATGATACATTGTCTAAACTTTCAGGTTCATAATGAATACGAAAGTCTGTCTACAACTGCAGCAGGATCACATTCCGCAGACATTTAATTACAATTAGGATTGTTATTATCATTTATATTATAACATCCCTTCACTATACTTTTTATGCTATTTTATATGACAATTTCAGGTTCCCATTTATGCATCTTTGTATGTTTTTGCTCACGTATCCCTTGTACGTATTTGAAAAGAGATTTTTACGTTTTTGGAGAAAGGATTTTTTTTTTTTGTTATGATATTTTTTGTTTGACATTATTTATACTAGTGTGAAAGTTATTGCTCGTTATTTTTAGCTTAAATTTTCTTTGCTATTTTGCTAGGCTGTCAGGTGATAATTTGTTGTATTTCTTTAACAATTTGTTTGGTCTAGAGCTTCAACTCACCATTGACAACCTCGAAAAAAGGTGCGACCAACCTCTGGTCCTCACAAGTTCCTACCTCACGCCTCTACGAATCATATGATTACAAAAGACTGCTAACTGAAACATGAGGATATTGGTTGGCGTAGCCTGGGCACGCCTGTTGTCAATTTTACAATAGCGAAGTGAGGAGGTGCGAATGAAGATCATGTATCTGTAAATCATATTGTATATTTTCCATTCTCATTTAATTAATATTTCAGCACGCTTTGGAATGATTTTTGCATGTAGAAGGATGAGAGGTTGCCCTTCACTCTTTTTTGACTGTTTAGATAGACGAACTGGCTTCGGCAGAACTGACTGATCTCGGCAACCAGTTTAGGAACCTTTTATTTTGTGTAATCTTCCCTCAATATATTTGTACATATTTATTATTTAGTATACATTTATTATTTTACTTTTTATTTAGCTTAAATCAACATTTTCATCAACATGTTGTGAACATTTTCAGAAAAAAAAGCGAGCCTGAAGACCTTGGCCTTTTTCTCAATACTTGTAATGAAGCGTTAGTTCTCCATTCTCATTTGATTATACACTATTTATTATTGCATATCCATAAATTTAAGTAACTTTCAGGAGCAACGAAGAGCAGCAGGAAAAACTTCCGTTCAATATTTTTAGGCAGCGGGCGGTGGCAGTCGACAACGGAAAAACTAATCACCAACTTAATTTCTTAAATATTTAAATATGAAAATTGCAAACATCGCTTTCTGAGCGTATCCTTAGGCTTACCTTCCCTATTAACACAATTCCACCTTTCCCGTGACACTTATGAGGGGTCGTGAAGTTCCCCGCATCTCTCTTAAGTAAGTGTCGGGATAACATTCCTTCCTTATCCCCACCAGTTGCAAGGACCGGGCCAGGACAGATCTGGTCTGTTGGAAGGGGACACATCCTTTTTCTAAGAGGTAGGGATTCTGAAAAGTGTGAGTACTTCTAAGAGTGACTTCCAACGTTTTGGCCGGATTTGACATCTGTGCAAAGACATGCGAAAGACACCATAGCATGGTACGACGCAAAAAAAAGTTTAATACGTGATGAAACTTATGAATTCTTCAAAATATCATCAAACCCGACCAATCGAGACATTTTGGGCTCTGAACAAGGCATCTAAGGAAACATGTCAAAGCAGCAGATACCATCAAAGATTTTACAGAAGACTGGAAAAAAGTGTCTGAAACAATTGCCAAGGAGTCTGTACAGACTGATGATTAATGTTAGGGCAAAAGTGCGTTCCTTGGCTAATGATTAACGATAGTATGATATTTTTACATGCTACTGAATGAGACCATTATAGAGATATCATAGAAAATAAAATATCCCAAAAAAAAATTGTTTCTATCTTGATTTTTCGTCGTGATTAAACTTTATAGGACACCCTATTTTATGATAAATGCTTGCCCCATTTTCGCAATAAGTCTCAAGTTGATGATTTTATTCTTCCCTTCATATAATTCTTACAGTTGAATAAATTGAAACAGGTCAGATTATGATATGAATATGTGAATACCAAGCGCTACTCAGATTTGTGCTTGATAGTGAAATTAGCATCTCCAATTCAGCTTAAAATTTTCATATACAATTCGTTTTTAAAGATTTTTTCAAATTTCATCCAACCATGAAAATTGAAAAAATGTTTAAAAACGTTATGTATATGAAGATTTTAAGCTGAATTGGAGTTGTTCATTTCACTATCAAGCACAAATCAGAGTAGCGCATGGTATTCACATATTCATATCATAATCTGACCCGACATCCTGGATAATCAAATCTGACCTGCATTGATAAAACAAATAAATGGTTTTTTTTTTTAAACATAAAAAGCTCCGTTTGCAATACTTATTACCGGATAAGGTATAAAGATCCTTTGTACATCAAGGAGATAGTATCTACAATTTGGAGGTATTTTAAGACATCATTACAGACCGAAAAAGCAGAGAGCAGGAGATGGTGTTGCACTAATAAAACATGTCCCACCTTGAAACATATATGGCAATCTGGCAATCATCAGATAGAACAGCACAACATGAAGATGAGGTAGCAAGTGGTTCAAGAAGCATTCTTTCATACTGCTGAATTCAAAAAATTCCTTTCGTAGGAAAGATATGAATTCCATGAAGAAATCATGCCGAAAATAATTAGCCCACCTATGAAACTCTTCTATTCTGTACTTCAGCATTATCATCTTATTTCTGTCACTATTTCCTAAGAACCACCTTCAGTCGTCTACGAAATGCAAGAGCTGAAAAATACACACGATGACATCCACGACAACTGGTGGCACCTTCCAATTCTGAAGGATGCTAGCGGACAGGTTCGACAGATAGAATTACATCCCTCCTTTATTATCTGTGTTCATATTTTTATTAGGAATGGCAGTTATTACCCATCCCTTATTGGCGCTCCAATTCCGTGCAGTGTGCCATCGAATGACGAAGACAACGAAGATACGATTCCTCACGACGAGAAGGGCGGAGGGAGAACTGATACGAATGAATAAATTTAGGTAGGTAAGACGTTGGTATCTCGATGAAACTGAGTTTATGAAAACGACGAGAAATGTCATTTGATTACGATCTGCAGCGGTGTGCAATGAGTCGAGTATAAAATGGATAAATGTGTATTTTTTTTTCAATCTGCTCAGGTACATAGACCACTGCGACCATTTATTTGATCCTTATTAGAATACCCCGCTTCGTTTGTTGCATGTTTAACAAAAAAAAAAAATAAAAACAAATAATAATTGTTGTGGGGGGCGGAAAGGTTTTGGTATAAGATGAAATGGGTTGTTGTGGGGTGGGGGGGGGGGCGGTGTTGTTTTTTTGTGTTGTATTGGGAATGATTGTTTTTTTTTTTTTTTTTTTTTTTTTTGTAAAAAAAGGGGGGGGGGGGGTGGGAGGGGGGGGGGAAGGGAGGGAAAGGGGGGGGGGGGCGGGGGGGGAAAAAAAATGGGGTAAAAAAAATAAAAAAAAAAAAAAAAAAAAAAATAAAAAAAAAAATTTTTACACAGCTCGAAAAAGTAGTGTGAATTTCTGTTCAATATCATGCACATAAATGGAGCGTCATAAAACATAAACAACTAAATTATACATCGTGTAATGTTTTGGGACATTGCATACATTGCGGATATTATTGTATGCAAAAGCTCTTCTTTCGTAGAACTATTTCATGCAAGTTACTGCTTCGTGTGAAATGAAATAAAATTTTACATGCTCTGATATTTACATCACAATGAAAACTCAGATTTTTTAAAGGGGATGGTAGAAAAAGAAAAAGGGGAAAAAAATTTTGTTTGGACTTTCCTTATAAGGTTGAAATGTTAATTATTTGGGGGGAGCACGTTGGATATTTTAATATAATAAAAAAAAAAAAAATTGGGAAAAAAAAAGGGGTGGTGTGTACAAAGTGGGGGGTGTTTGGGGGGGTGTCGTTTTAGAAAAAGAAAGGGGGAAAAAAAAAAGGGGGGGGAAGCGCCGGGTGGCAAAAAAAAAATTTTTTTTTGTGTTTGGTTCCTTGCTGCAGTATCATGACACTTTTCGTTGAACCCATCGTTCTATCGATTTCTTTCTACAAATCCAATGGCTGCTTCTGCTGCATAGTTGATAGCTGCTTTTCCACTACTGCAACAGTCTTCAAAAGGGACTTTGATCCACTCTCCCTAATCCGGAAACGTTGGTACAATGCCGGGTATCTTCAATCGTACTAAATTGTACCGTGGTGGCCAAGGATATCGTATGTTGGCCATAAATAGCGGTCTGAATCGATGTTTGCGCCGCGATATGTCCTGACGCCGACAAGATTCGAGTTTTTTTTTTCGAAGAAAATCCTCTCCTGAAACGATCGTTCTAGAGATGATGCAAAACATTTCGCTTTCGCCCTATAATTCTCTGTCTCTGGATTCACCGATACCGTCGCCGGGATGTGGTGAATAAATGTTCGGAGGGTGAAAAATTGCGCCCTGTAACGAATGCCATTCCTACAGAGTTTTCTCGACGGTACAATCCACTCACTGGGCTGCAGTAGACTACATAGGTCGGGCCGAGGTTACCTAATATATAACTGAATGGATAGAAGAACGACAGAGCAACCCCTGCGACTACGACTAGGACGATGGCGAGAACGCTTCTCCAGACTACATTTCCCGGAACGTGAAAGAATATGCTGCAGCAGTTGGGCGAAGGGGTGCGCGCTTTCCGTGTCTTACTTTCATTCACGTGCTGCTAACATCGAAATGGAAATGTCGAACGAGGCTAGATGTATTTGTCAACATATGTTCGTTTTATTATTGGGGAATTTCATGTTTGCATGCACAAGTGCGCCATGAATTATTATTCGCTTGGCAGTACAAATTTCCCAGGCTACATCAGGCGAATATACAAAAGCAATAGCCATCGATATGCTATCTTTGACAAGAGGGGGTTGTTTATGAAAAAGCTTTTAAATATTTTATACTTTAGACAATGTGCATCATTTTTATATTATTGCAACCCAGCAAAGTTGACCTAAATCGACACAGAAGACGTCCTTCGCTCCTTCTTCGACTGCTCAGATGATCAAAAACAACGTTTTTCGCTTGTGGCGCCACCGATTCCAAAATATTGTTACCGCACAAAAACCATTTACGATCCGAACCAACAACAAATGCATAAGGTACTTATTTCAGATATGTGTTCGGAACGGTGCGCCATGCATCTCGTACCACTTTCGTAAGTTCGTTGTCGTTCATATTTTTTTCACGACACCACCCCATCATAAACAGCGAGATACCCTTTACAGTCACAATAACAGGCAAGAAGAAAAACCATCGGGACTCTACAACATTGCACCGACCGAATACTTCGCAAAGAAAGCCAAGAGAGAAATATGATTGGCACTTTTTTCGTAAATCGTTAAGCATTTGACTCCTTACGTGAACCGTTATTTTATGTGTAAACAGAGCTAATAAACCAACGGGGTCTTTCAGATACACTTGTATGTCACAATTCGGGTCCCGTGCGAAGATAGTAGGTACCTTCATACTTCCAGTCAGACTCCGGATTGTATGTTTCACTTAATGCGGCTACTCAGCTGCACACCAGAAATCCAATTATTCATACCGATTCGAGCCGGCAAAAAAAACCGTGAACCAAGTTTGTTTTGTTTGACATTTTGTTTTGTTGCACAACTACTTCTTGATATTTGCATGACGACATTAGTTAACCAATTACATTGCACAGTGGTCCAAAATGCGAATAGGGTCTGGATTTGGCATTTTAGAACAACATTATCTTCTGCAAAGTTGTCCCTAATAGGGAGGTCCTTCTTTTGATGGAAAATAAGGTGGTTCATTTACTCAAAGTTAATAATCTAAAACTTTAATTGTTGGGCGAACACAACTCGAAAAAGTGGCGTGAATTTTTGTTCAATATCTGTCACATACATGGAGCGTCGTGAATGTTCAAGTTAAGCGCAGGTTAATTTAAAGTATTTTTTTCTGTCTATTCTGATTCACGAGTATAGTGGGGGATATTCGAGAGATTTATGTTAAAACAACAGTGAACATTATATCATTTAAATAATAAATTTGATTACGACGACTTCATTTTTTGAACGATATTTTCTCATTATCGCAAACCTCTTTCAGCACTCATTATTTAAATCCTTGATTACAAACAGCAATTTCACACAGTGATATGATTATTATTAAGGTGTAGGTATTCCAAACATACACACTACCAAAATGTCATGTAAATTTCTGTCTCTTGAGACCGACACATGCAAGCGTCCTTTAGCACATAAGAATGAGTTAAAAGAGATGACAAAATTAATTCAATCAAATACATCTTTCGACGAATTGTGTATGTGTCAGTTTCAGGAGACATAACTATACACGAAATCATTCTTTACGTTCCCCGACTTTTTACAGACATGAATTATGTTTCGTTTATGATAAATAATTTCTGAGTGTGTACTAACAGGATTTGTTGTGTGATTTTGAAAGAACTACAGGCATCTAACTGCGCTGTGATCCTGGATCACTCCGTATGCTGTTTGGAAACGAACGAGTTCGGGGCAGTTCGGTGGATTCATGTCTTGGGGACAAAATGCACCAAATAAGTTACATACTATTTCAGTAAGCTTTTAGAATAGTGACATGAAGCTACAAAAGTGATTTTTCACTGTGCGGCCCTAAAACTGGCAAAACACGTCTTATAATTTTCACCATTGTTGTGACGAAAGTTTCACTTTGTGCTTTCCCTGCCAGAAGAGATTTCGATGCGAATGGAATTCGATCACTTCCTTCATCATGAATGGGATTTCAGTTGGCTCACAAAAGGACGTTATCTACATGGACCTATCTGCTGCCTTCGACAGAATGAACCATGACATCGCTGTGGCAAAACTGGAAAGGCGTGGCTTTGGCACCTTCTTGCTTCTCTGGTTCAAATCGTATCTGTTTGGCAGAACCCTCAAGGTTAAAATTGGCGATTAGCTGTCCTTTTCATTCACCGCCTTGTCCGGCATTCTTAAAGGTAGTCATCTTGGGCCGCTGATTTATCTCTTGTATTTCAACGATGTCAACCTGTTGCAGAAATCTCATCGGCTAAGCTTTGCTGACGACCTAAAAATCTACATTCACGTAGATTCACAACGAGACGCTTTACAGTTGCAGGAACATTTAGTGACAGTACAAAGGTGGTGCGAGGTATTCTCTTGAATCCGGGAAAGTGCACCGTTGTCACTTTTTCTAGAAAAAAGTCTTCTATTATTTTTGGTTATTCCTTGGATGAACTCCTCTGCAAACAGACAACCAAGTAATAGACCTTGGTGTTATACTCGACGATAAACTCACGTACAAACCTCACATGTCCTACATCATAACGAAAGCGCCCCGAAATCTGGGCTTCATGTTTTGTGTGGCTTTATTTCGAGACGTGTACTGCCTTAAGTCACAGTACTGTTCGATGGAAAGGTTCACCTTGGAATATGCTTCTCCGGTCTGGAACCCTCATTTCCAAAATGGCGTCAAACGTATTGAGTCAATTCAACGACGTTTTATCCGATACGCTCTTCGTAGATTGCCTTGGAGGGACCCTTTCAACCTTCCGAGTTACGAGAGTCGCAGCCTTATGATTCATTTGGACACTTTTCAAATTCGTCGTGAAACCACGAAGGCACTTATCGAATAGCCTGCCCTTGACTGCTCGCCGATATTCCACTCCAGTCTCCCTTCATAGAGTTCCACACAGGGGAACCGTCTGCGGAACGAACTCTGAAATGATTGCTTTGCAACGTGCCTTTAATTTTGTGTTGTCTTATTTCGATTTTAATATGTCAGTAACAAGAAGACAGTTTTTGTTACCGTTAAGATAGTTTTTATCATATTTGGTGTCCAAGGAGTCTGTTGTTAATTAAATCCAATAAATAAATAATTGACTTTGAATTTATCTTTTCCGGTGTAAAACTCCTGTCCTGATATTTGTGGGACGTCAGCTTTGCCGTATGTTTCATTATTCATCGCCCAGCAACTGTATCTGGTAAACATCTCCGTGTAAAGCAATAGTGGCAATAGTTTGCTGCCGTTCATCGCGGTTTGGGAATTTTGAACATTGTACTCTTCAAAAATTTTGCCAAACCATGACCTTCTCGACCTAACATTTTGCGCTTACCGGTTTGGCAACATCACGTGTTGAAAAGCTGTGATTTCGGGTGAAACCTTTCCCTCCGTCTTCCTACATGCTGCTCCCAGTATCCTTCCTGCTCCGTACTTATGATCCTAAGTCATCCGAACTTTGAACCTTTTTAGTACTCATGGGACGGTTGAATTACTAATTCGTAGCATTTTTCCAAAAGCACGATAGGACAGCTCCTGATTTGCCATGTGAGCGAACAAAATTTTTCACGCGTCTCCACTTAACTGAATTCCATCTTGGCCGCAACAACAACTACATGGTAAATAATCCACACATATTTATTGCCAAAAATCCATGTGAAATTCTACATAATATTCATTTGTTCACACATAAATAGAACCCTCTGAGAAACACAAATGAAGTATATGTGGCAAATGAAAAGTATGTTGTTATTTGCACACATATGAGGTATATGTGGTTACAAAAGATATAATCAGTTGATCATATTATAAAAATTCACGTGTGGGACACATGGATATTACCATTGCTTTTTTAAGAGTGTATCCAATTCACTGGATGTAAACAATATACTTAAAAGAGGAACTGAGCAAACTTTGGTTAATTTCTGTCTAGTGAGAAAAAAGTTACAGTTGAAAGTGTTGCAATAATTTCATGCTCGTCCTTTAAATGTTATTTAAAACACAACTAGAGCGGCACTGTTAATGATGCTGTTGGTCACGAAAGGCTCACTACACTGCAAATAAATCAATAATTTTTATTATTAAAATTGGCGCTTAAATCGGTAAATCTTGGCTTCGAATTGAAATCATGTGAGCCAGTATGATTTTCATTTGCCACACATAATTTTTAACACCCGTCATTTACACAGGTTCGTTTCCAATGAGACTGATATGGTTCGCACATAATTTTCAATGGAGCGAGAAATGTCATTCAAGTGTGTTTTCACTTTGCCCTATTCTATCCATCTTCGCACTTAATACGAAATAAAAAACCGTGCGCGAAAAATAATCAGCTGCTTTATCGTTCTAGAAGAAAAAAAAAACTTTAAAATGGAGAAGCAAAGTGATGGTGGTTTAGGTACTTGGTTTGCCAGCGGAAGTCACTGAATTTTTTGAAGGTAATAAATTACTATAGATGTTTTTCTTTGTCATGTTAACGGTGTTTATTGTGAATATTTCAGATTTGCCGAGCATGTTTGCCATTCCCGCAGAAGAGCTACTTCGCGTTCGCGTTAGCTTCAAAAAGTGATGAAGTTTTTATGTTGGTACAAATAAAACCTCTTTTATTCACACATTTCGTTTTATTACATGAAAGGTACAAAAAATCCAATACTAAACTTTTTATGAAAAAATAGAATCCATGCACCTTTTCACGTAAAACGTATTAAAATACTCATTTGATTTTTGCTAGGACAGTTAATGCAATCTATGTACACTATAATTAATATCTATTCAGCTTTTGCACTTAAAGACTAAACATTTATTGCATAAATGGTTAATTGACCACATTTAATAAAAAATAAGTGCCGCACCAATACAGAGCAATAACTTTGCACTTTGCCCAAATCTATAGGTGCACTTAAATATAAGGTGCATTGTTTTTTGAGTGTATGTTTGCCATACGTGTAAATGGCCGACCAAATCAGGTTCTTCTACACAGAAAAAAATAATGAATTTTCAACAAGCGCTTAAAATTTCCCCTCGTTTAATTCCAAGCCAAAGGAGTCGTAAACAACGAAATTGTTTGCAATATTTCATGTGCCATACAACAATGTTTGCATTCTTTCATACAACAGGCTAGATTCAGGCGTTATCACGCTAAAATTTACATGGAATCTCCCATTTTTGTGTACCAAACCTAGATTATCACGCATTAGATCACGCAGAAAATTCAATGTCTCTTTTTATCTGTGTAAGCGACAGCTTCTTCCATTTGAAAAGGTCCACAGAAATCTTGGCCTTCCTCGTGAAATATTCCTGTAACTGCTTGACATCCGCCAAGGTAGGTCTCATCATCAATGACGCAACACCGGTGTTTCGTTAGCAGCTTTGTGTTGTGTCCGGGCCATACTTTGGCAACACTCTGCTGACGACTGTCCCAATTTGGGAAGTTCTGCACATTGTACATTTTCAAGCCACATCGTTTTTTGGCCTTCTAGACGAAACTTTGTGAAACATCAATTACTGCGTCAGAATGTTCGGATCCCCCTTGAAACAAGTAATCAGCGCACTCTTTTTTGTGCGTTGTCCCCGGTTTTCTAAAGATCTTGGCTTGTGGTATACTGTCATCAGTCGTCTATGGAAACTTTGGAGGACCCTTGAGATGGTCAAATAATGTATATTCATCAGTTTTCCCAAGGCGCGATGTGAATTCTCAGGATTTTGAATATGGGTGAACAAAATCCTTTCACGAACCGTTTTCTTTCATCCCAACCAGAATCTCACTGACAAACTGAGCGGATGTAAACAATACACTCTAAAGAGAAGCTAAGCTAAATTTGGTTAATTTCGGTCAAGTTAGAGAAAAGTAGCGCAAGTTTGAAAGTGTCGACACTTGCAGACTTTCTCAGTGCCTCTTACTCAGACAACACTGAAGAATAAATTGCATCCTCCTATCTTATATAATAACATCGATCTCGTAACAAATTTACTCGTTACTAATAAATTTGACTCTTCCTCGTATCTATCCGTGTTATTATTTGCATATCAGAACTAAAGCTCAACTTAATCTCCGTTAATTAATCTTCAGAGGCAAACGGGACATATTCCAGAGAACCTTTTACAATGAAAATGTCACTGCAGTCATCGTTTGATACTCATATTCACGTGGTTCCTGTTGATTAGCGATTCGGTAATATTCTCAGAACCGATTTCACTATCCCACGGCACCGGAACCTGCCACAGAGTGACCAGTGAGTTTTATGATTCTGAAGATGTCTCTGAATCGTCTCGCAAAACATGGTTCCGCTTGATTAGCAAGTTGTTAGCATATTGCCGGAACTGCTTTCATTATTTCCGGGCACCCAAAACCTGCCACAGAGCTGCCAGTGAATCTTACGGTCTTGAAAATGTCTCCGTTTTCATCACCTCGCAAAACCATGAAATCTGATATCCAGATTTGTCGGATCCAAAACTGATCCTTTCCCCGGGAGCACCCAGAACCGGCTACAAGGTGGCCAGTAAATGTGGTCCTGAAAATGTCTACCGACATCGCCTCGCAAAACCATGCAGTTTGATACCCATATATACATGGTTCCAGATGATAAGCAATTTGGTCATATTCCCGGAACTGATTTCATTATTACCTGTTCAGATCATTTTGTCTATCCCCTGCACTGCCGCAATTCGCATAACACTTCTGTGTTAATTTTCATCATATTGAGAAAATCCTGTTTCCAATTGTTCTACATGTCGAAATACAAACAAATTCTAATCAATTGAAGAGAGCTACAATCTTCCCGAGAGCTTTTGTTAGAGTGGATGTAAATCGCGAAGATACATCGCTGTTAAAGTTATTTCAAAACTCACCATCACCGAAAATGGACATGCAAATAGCGGCAGTCTAATTTTAAATTTTCGTTCCACAGTACTTAACCGATTTCAAATTGCACCTTGATCGAATTCCTTATTTAAACCATTTGAACCAATTTGGTTAAAAGCGAGACGTGATACCACGTTCCCTAGTAGGAACCATCGGAACGAATTTTTTGTACAAGGATTTTACGTTTATCGTCTAACGTTTCGTTATGTTTCAGCAGTCAATATCACAGCCTATAATATGAAAACATGAAGATCAATTAATATTAAAATGCTTTCCCTACGGAGAACCAATTGACAGTGCAGACAACAGCTTTAATTTTTTTCAGCTTTCAAGAAAAACAAATGCTTCAGTAACTCTCGTGGTGTTTTCTCTAGTAACGGAGGAGGAGTTTACTCCTTTCAAAGGTTTTATTTAGACTTTAGGAACTCGTAAAATGCTGTTTTGAAATGCCGTTTTATGACTCATTCGTAGTCAATTGAATAAGCATTTTAAAACTATTTTGCCTTCAGTAAATGCATTAAACGGCAACATTCAGGGAGGTCACCAAATGACCAAATAGTTTTGTAGTAGTCATTGCGATGATAAATTAGCTTTTTGGCGAAACTTCGATTTTTTCCAATTGAATCCAATATTGAATTATAAAAAATAATTGAAATGTGGAAAAATAAACGCACCAAATGTTAGATGTAATGCAAATGAACTGTAGATCGGAGACCAATGTCAGCATTCTTTTAGATAACCTTACTGAATTTCATCAATTTTAAGAAATTTCATGATTAATTCTTCGAATATATTTGATTTAATTTTGTTTTTGTTGTTGTTCCGTTGAATTCCGAGGCGCATTAATGTTCGGCTCTTATTGTGCAAATGTCCATGATACGCTGAAAAAAAACTCAATTTGTATTGGATAGTAATTTTTCTATCAAAAAAAAATTTCCCGCAACACTAGAACTTTTTTTCTTAAATACTATTTACTGCTAAATGAAACATAAGAGCAAAAAATCAAACAAATCAAGACAACAAAAACTAACCACGATATCACAGTGAAATTTGACAGCTATAGCTATTTGGTGTTGGTGTCGGTGGACAAAACATTTTTGAAGATAGTTTTATCAACAAAGCTGGGAGGAGTGCTATACAGCTGAAATTAAAACTAAAATTGTTACTTGGCATAATATATTTATTTCAGTTTCATTGAAGATGGTATTCTCCAACAGTTTGGACTTTTGATCACGAAACGCCTTTGTTAAAAATTGACTTCGCACAAACCAGTATGTTTACGCTTACGTGGCCATCACGTTGATGGAAAGGAACTTTTAGCTTATTGTCTATTAACCTTTTCCAATAACATACTAATGAATACTTCTACCACTATTCTTATTGAAAATGTTCATACCTCTGAGTTTTCTCAGATTAATTTAGAGATGAATACTCTCTTGCCAAGATCAAACAGCTGCTGAATCAACAAAACTGTATCGTGTAGTGTGAAACACTTTCCACGATTCTTCGCTCTATTCTACTGACAAGAAATACCAAAGTGGCCTGCATGGAGTTGACTGAACTTAGTTATAAGACAATATTAACGTTAAGGTTAATTTGTTCCTTCCATTTACTTTAAAAATCATCTTCGGCACAGTTGTAGCTTAAATAATACTCGCTCAACAATTCAAAAGGTCCAAGAAACGATGAGACTATCTTTGTTTCCTTTCTTTTTATTAATAACTGAGCCGTTTTTACGCTTTCCGTCATATTTTTTGCATAACATGCTGGTCAGTACAATTATGTATCGATCTGTAGAAAGAAACCGATGGAATATTCTATATTGGTGCCTTAATTAACGAAAGAAAACGAAAAAGATGATTATTTCTCAATGTTACTTAAATCCTTATGAAAAAAAATGTGCGCGAATGGTCTATTGGTTCAACTAAACATGTTCCAAATTATGGAATTTATACAGTCATTCAAACACAAATTTTAAGTTTCCCACAGTAATTCCCATACAAAATTTAAATAGTTTGGGCAAAGTTAGTTTGAAACTATATGTGTTCAAATTGTAAGATACTCAAAGGCACAAGGTTTGCAAAATGTGTACCAGTTTAATATATACATATATGTACACACAATTCATGTTTCTTGTAAAACGGTATTTGAGCTGCTCACATTTTAAACAGAATCCCAAAAGCTGGTGTCCGAAAAATAAGTAACACGTTCTCAAGAAAAGGGCCCTACAGTTGAAAACTCCATGCTCGATCCGATGCCTACATACAATTATTTATGATTAACTACAAAAAAGGAGTTCGCTAATTAGAAAGCGAAAAAACAATGAAAACAAACGAACCCGGAGAAAAAAATACCCCCACAATCGGTGAAGGAGTAAAGAAAGGTTCATAGCAGTTCTACACACTTGAAACTCCATTGAACACAATGCAAAGGTGATGAGAGCTGAGCACAAAACCGGAATTCGGAATGATTGAGTTTTTGCTTCGCCTGTTTTTTATTCAATTCTTTTCGTCGAATCGACAAGAGCCCTTTCCCTCGTTTTCCTTACTCTTCGTGCCATCATCCGGTACTGCCTGTTGTTGTAAGTTTCCTTCTACGGGAGCCTCTCCCGGGTGCACACTTGTAGATATATGGTCATGGGAACGAGAATCGGTCAATTAAGAACAGAAATCCCGCGGTGAAGGTAGAAACTTCCATATAAGTTGCACAACCGATGATGGGTCCGACGGTGGGTGCAAACACCAGGACTTGGGATCGCGCGGTCGATTGCACAGTCAAAATCAATAAGCCATCCCCTCTCGTTTCTCTGTTGCCTGTGAAGAAGGCAAAACCATTCCGTTTTTCTGTGGATCAACTAAGAAAGACAATGTTATTATCGAGTTCATACAGCAATTATTAATTTGTTTGTTCCTAGCAAATGGATTTTATATGTTTTGCACGTCTGCAAAAAATCTCCATTCGTCTGTCTATTTCCCACCCATTTTATCGGTTTGATCATACTAATTACAGCGCTTACGAAAATTGTGTGTACGCTAGCAACTTCCGAATTATATTCAATGTAGTAAATAAAATTAAAAACGCATATACATCTTTGTTTTTTACCGTGAAACATGCATGGTTATTTAATCAAAGGCTCGGCAAAATTATCCATTCAATCCAGCATCTTCGAATTTTCAGAAAATTAAATAAAACGTACTTTTTATCTTTTTTTAAGTTCTCCCTCTAAACACTTTTGTACCACGTTTGGACCAACAAGGTTGTACATGCTCCATGATAGCCCAGTATAGTTCAATTGACCGCAGTTCCGGTGCGTTCGGGGAATTGAAATGCCTGGCACCCCAAATTGACCAAATTGAAATGTGTTACTAATGTTTTTACCCGTACTGTAGACTTGTACTGTAGGACTGTAGACATGAAAAATCGCCATGTTGATTTTTGTGAATTCCATAAAGAAATCTCATTAAAATTCAATAATTTATTCGGGGTACCTTCTACGTTTTTTAATCCAATGGATGGCGTAT
The DNA here is from genome assembly GCA_024533555.2 of Aedes koreicus. Classification (NCBI taxonomy): domain Eukaryota; kingdom Metazoa; phylum Arthropoda; class Insecta; order Diptera; family Culicidae; genus Aedes; species Aedes koreicus. The sequence goes on from JAHHFK020003257.1 coordinate 168,782, forward strand.
GAAATTAGGGAAGGTAAAACGGAAAGTTGCACTGCTAACCTTGAGCCGCATATACAATTTTGATACAACTTCCACTTTTATTTGAAAAAGTCATAAACAATCATCTTTAACGCGTAAAATACCATTAGCTACGATATCGTTTCGCCATTAAAAATCTTGTTTATATTTTTTTTACTTTGTTCATACCGTGTTTGCTTTGACAAAACATCCTGTTGGAAGCATCCATAGAACATAATATTTGTCTTATGCATGTTCTACAAAACATCTGGTATGACCTAAAAGATGTTTAAAAATGCCACATTTATTGCGCTTTTTCGGTTATATGCGTGTATGAAATTAAGTTATTGACGTTAGAAAAAAAACATGAGCTTGGTCTAAAACGTGTATTATTAACATGAATATGACAAGTGGTGTTACTTGGGAATCCAGGTAAATCCTGATCCATCGAGCCCTACCCTTCTAACATAAAATAAAACTCCTCCCTGTGACCTTTGTGGGAATGCAGAGGTAAACAAGGTGATGTATGAAAGTAGTTCGCCTCCCCGCGGTGCACCCTGGAAACGATAAGCACCCCTTAACGGCTAAACGAACTACGGAGGAAGCGCAGCCGTAAGCGGTCGTGACTTGAGGAACAGGCACGATCCTGGGATAGCCAGAGCACCAGGTACCGTAAGTGTTCGGGCAGGGAGATTGCGGACGCTCTGGTTTCCGACAGACATCCCAAACCCGGCTTGAATCCCGGATCATCTTGATCGAATCAGCGTCAGGTCAGCGGAGCTTACTACTAAAGACCTATGCCGTTAGACATAGTGGGTGCGTAGTAGCACAATAGCCCCCTCCTTGAAGTAATACCGAAAGGTGCTTGAGACACGGGTGGGCTTTTAATGGGTCGAGGAGTTGGCTCCCCACACCCTGAATTCTTCAGGAGTCGGTTTTCAGATTTTCCGTCCCGTATAAAAAAAGAGGTAAACACGGCCCTAATCAGCAAAGGTCACACTAACATTCCTTCCCTATTCCCACCTCATTGCAAGAACATGGCCGTCGCCAATATTGATTATTAAAGAAATTGAATCACTGAAACGTGTACAGTGAGAATGGTCTGTAACTCCCGGCCCCATTCAGTAAATTCACTATGCAATTCCACTGATTCTGATAAATCACGGAGTAGCCTCCTCTTTCTCCTCTTCAGTGTTTAAACTTTCCGTTTCATCTACTTCACCGAAAAAGGATGCCATTTTTCTATTGTAGATGTTATCTTCCTCTTCGTGGGCTGCTGTGGTGTGACCCTGTGATGCTTTGAACTCCTCTTCTATCGAAAGTAGAAAGGATTGCACGAAGCTGGGAATGATACAATCTACGGTAACTTGTGTTTTAAATCGGTACGACGAACGTTTGACCATCGATCGCAAGAAAAAGTGTGGCCAAAATGGATCTCCGTATAATCTAAAGGATCACAAACGGGTAGTAAAACCACTCCAAACAGTTCAGTCCGAAATGTGGCGGAGAAACTGCATTTAAAACATTTGTGTCAGTTGCGAAAAAAAAAAACGTGAAGGACTACATACGTACATACAAAATGCAAAAGGCGCCGAGTCGCGATGAACGGCAGAATACGGTGGGGCAAACAAAAGCACGGAAGCTCTACACCAAGCTGTTGATCAAACCGCAGTGTCTCGTTATTGATCCTGTTTCTATTGCTCATCATAAGTTCGATTTTCCTGAGAACGTTACGAAGCAGAAGATGTCAAGGTTTGTCCATAAATACATGATTTGGCAAGCAATTTGCTCGTGTGGTAAGCGGAGCACCCCATTCGCGTCAACCGGGACGGTCAATTGGCAGGGATACCTAAAAGAATGCCCCCAAAAGCGTCAACTTCCACTTCTAAGGTTACACGATGGTACTACGCTTTTCTGGCCAGACTTAGCCTCATGTTATTACTTGAAAGATGTTCTGGAGTGGTACAATGCTGTGATAAATTTCGTAGCGAAGCATCTCATTCCCCCGAACGCACCGGAACTGCGGCCAATTGTACATCCCAAGAAAGTGAAATTGCATTCCTCCAGGAAGAAAAAATGAATTTCGACACAATAAACAATTCGTTCAAACGTTGCACAAGATCTAATGAGTATGAGTATGAGTATGAGTAATGAACATGACAAAATTTAAATAGTATGTTTTCTTGTGATGCAGTTTGATTCCGTACACCCTTTACTCCCGTCATTTTGGGCATCACTGATGAACAAGAAATGATCTCGTTTACTTATTTTGTGGCATTTCATGTTTATTGTTTATCACAGTCAGCTTATTGTCAATTATCTATTCAATATTCAAGAAACACTTCCACGGTTAGTAATTAAAGCTTTCGATACATGTACCATTTTCCATTCGGTATTTTTCTGTGGAAAGTACATACATTTCAATCCAATTCCCTTTTCATATTATCATCTTTACAATAAAAACCGTCCATAAGAACAGGTTTTCGATGAACTGTATTGGACGATGACTTGCTGAATGATACAGTCTGGCAGATATGAAAAGAAAAGAGTCCATTTATATAATTAATATGTCATAACTCTAGTCACGTGACAACCAGTAGGATTTAGCCGAATGTGCAATGATGACTTTTGTGTGACTAATCCCAAGGCACTTCAAAGGAGAACCAAACCGAACATGCTACAAACAAGGAACGATTGCGTGTTTTCATGGAATCATTCGCGTCTAGAATGAGGTACGGGTGGTTTCCGCTGGAAAAGTGTTTAAATATTCTACCACAAAACCACGCCTCACCACTTCAATGGCGATGATGATGATGTGAGTGCGTCCAGACCTACCAGCACAAACATTAACATCAAAAGCAATAGCTACGAAGGACCTCTGGCCAAGGAGGGTAAAATGTGTTATGTAGAATCAAAAATGTATGTCCAGCGACAGAGTAAGCATAATTTTACCGGGTGTGTTGAGGTTTTGGACGATTACTGCGATAATTGAAGTCATACATATTTAAGGGTATCACAGTAAGTTTTGGAAAGGACACACTTTAAATTTGCAATACAACTTGCCAGTATACTTCTTCTTTCGTTCAACTGAGTAAAATCATAGACCTATATTTCACTTATATACCATTTGCTAGCAACATCCATAGGCGAATAGAAAATCCCTTCAGAACATAATTTGCATAATTTTATTTCTACCATCATTTCCCCTTTTACCGTTGCTGGTTGGGAAATGTGGAACGAAAATGTAGCAAACCCTAAAAGCAACGAAATAAAATTTGCTTATGTAAACGAGAAAAATGTTCAAAGATGAAGCTACATGCGATGAAAATCCGCGATATATTTAAGGCAACGTTGAAAAACAGGTTCACAAAATGTAGGAGAAAATTCTCCTAATAAGAAGGTAAAGAGGGTTGGTTGGCAGGTATATGGATGAAAACGAGGATAACGACGGCTATCGCCAAGTAGAAGTTTTCCGCATATTGCGCTACAGCTGAACTAAAAATGGCATGTTTCATATTAAACATCCTACGGTCGGCTTATCATTAAGTTGTATATGTGAACAAATTATTTTTTTCGAGCTGTAGTGTATTTGAGCAATAACCCATGTTTGGAAACCGGGATCTCAGAGCTTGCTTTTAACGACTTTGAATATTTCAGGACGGTTCAGTAAGAGTAAGTAAAGTGTTTATTTTTGAAACACATTAATAAAGCTTGTTCGCAACATAATGTGGACACCCCCTTACACATATAACTCATGAAATATTTCACCAACAAGTGAATTATTTCGTATAATGATGGACGTGTATCTGTTCTTGTCGAAAATACAAATACTGGTTATATTACAAGTATTATTAGTCAAAAATGACGTCGAAGGAAGCTCAGGTTCGAAAAGCAATCTGGTGCGGTCGTAATGATAACCTGCTTGGTTTTGCTGCTAGCAATTTCAACATCTTTCGGAACTCGACAACAGCGACAATAGCTAGGAAGACGGAAAGGTTTAAGGTTTGAGAAACCACCAGAAGCATGCAAGGTTCAAACGAATATTACGGAGGAGGCCAAATCTTTCGGTGCAAACTGTTGTTCGTGAAATTGAAATCTCATTATTTTCTTTCATTATACTTCGAAACATCGACAAGGAAAGAATTCATTCAATGTGAAGACTGTGCCGAGGCGCAAAGATAAGAGTTTCAGAGCATTTCAGGACGAAGAAAAAGGTCGAGTTTCCCAAAGAATACCTATATAGTTTGGCAGGCTATATATAGCTGTGGTCGAAAAAGCAAAAGCTACACGACAGCAGAAACGATTGCTACCATTCCAGTATCGCAGCAAGCCGTGCTTTGAAACTGACGTGTTTTGTTTTTGCTGCGTCGTTTTCGCGAAAAAAAAAATCAAACAATAATTCGTAATTTAACTTAAACTAACAGTGAAATCATAAAATCTCCGCGTGCTTTGTGTAAGACGTAGTGAACACAATCGATTCCCTCCCGAAATGTGTGAGTGTCGGTAGTATTTCCCCGTTTTTTTTTTTTTTTTTGTGCTTCGCCCCCGCACCCGGAAGAAGAGTTACATCAGCTTAGTTTTGGTTATTAGTGGTAATATTGTGACACTCGGGCATAAATTATTAAATTAGAGTGTTTTTCCGCTTTGTCGCGAGTGAATCGATGATTATTAGCAGTTTTGAAGCTCGATATAGAGTCGCCTCATAGCGGGGATTTTGATTGTTGGCAGAGTGTGGAGTGAAAAAAAGAAGACTAGTGCAATGTAGAAAACGGCCATTTGCTGGTCAGAAGCAACAAACGAAGAAAACGCGCATGCGCGCGTGATAGGCTGGCACATAATTTCAGATGCATTCACCACGTGGTGTACAGAGTTTTGTTATGCAGGTTGCATATCTAACGGGCGGTTTAGCAACGTTAATTTTTGCGCTTATTTTGTCGCGAGTGTATGAAATTAATTACGAATCAACGTCGAAAATTGTTTTTTTTTACGAATGAACAAGCTAGTGTCATTAAGGAGGCGGCCATGGGTGAGATCTATCTGATTATAACTATACAACAATAACCCTATTTTCAAATAATACTAAATACGTGCCTGGTTTGGAAATTTTACATTTCCAAATCTGGAAGTGTGTTGCAGTGCCCTTATCCAAATGATATCGGTAATGTTTACATGCGGGGCTTATTGTATGTGAAAGTAACCTCGGAATGGGCGTGACTCTCCAGACATTCTGAAATGGGTTGCTGGATCTGCAGTAGAGCTATCACTTTCTAGCTCCCGGATTAAAGCTGCTTCCAATGGTCACTTGTAGGATTGTTGTAAACAGATTTCTTCCATAATACCATTGCCGGCCAATGGGTGTTAGATTGGATTTTTTCCAACCACCATATTGAAATATAAAAAGTAATTGAAATGTGGAAAAATAAATGCACCAAATTTTAAATGCAATGTAATTGACCTGTAGATCGGACACCTATTTTGGTATTCTTTCAGATAATCTTAAAGAATTTCATCAATTTTAAGGAATTTCATGATTAATTTATCAAATATATTTGTTTTAATTTTGTTTTTGTTGTAAACTCTCATAATTTCAGAGGCGCATTAATTTTCGTTTCTTATCGTGCCAATATTCACCATAAAATTAAATGCGCATATGATTTGGAGTTTGATACGCTTTACAAAAAAAACTCAATTTGTTTAGGATGTTTTGCTATCAAACAAAATTTCCCGCAACAATAGAACTTTTTTCTTAGATATTATTTACTGCTAAATATATCAGGAGAGCAGAAAATCAAACCAAGCAGAACAACAAAACCAACCACGATATCACAGTGAAGTTTGACAGCTGTGGCCATTTGGCCGTTTCATGGCAGCCAATAGGTTTTATGAAGGCTGTTAAGTGGTCATAACATCTTTCCCTAGAACATTTTCAAAATCTTTATGGTCTTATAAAAGTTCGGCTTTAAAGAAGCATAGAGGAGGTATTGGTAGCAAAAACAGTTTTGAATGTAGTTTTATCAACAAAACCGAGAGGAGTGCTATACGGCTGGAATAAAACTAAAATTGTTACTTGGGTATGCTGTTTATTTTTTGTTCAAGTTTCAAAATTGTGCGTAACTAGCCGATAATCCCCGGAAGTTGTTTCCGGATCAGATTTAAATAAATGCCTCATAGAAGTGAAAACCGGAGGAATGTCTCAAGCAGAAGCGCCAAAAATATTAAATTTTTGTCGACAGACGATTTACAACAAGCTCTGTGAATTGCACCCTAATGTTCCTGGTTATCAAAAAGTTTCTTCTGTAGCAAAAGAAGCATCTTTTACGGATCATCCCTCTGCTGTGTCCGAGTGGGGCGTTCTCGTTGGAACGGATGATCTTCGGGAGATTGCTCAGATCTCCTTGAGGAAGCAAGGTCGAAACGTCCCAGCTTCCGTTGACAACAAACCGTCTCGGGACTGGGAGGCTCAATTCCTTCGCGATCATAAGGATCTACGCAAAACATCAAGTTGAGTCGAACAGGAGTAACACACGAAAGAATCAGGGAATTCAAGGCCAACTTGAAGATTTCGCTCGACGAAATTCTTGCATCCAACATGATCCAATATTCAAATTCCTGCAACTACCATGAGACGTATCTGTCGGATAATCCAGGGAAGAAGCTTTCCATATGCAAGTGTGGTTTGAAATACTATAAGAACGTGAGTAATCTACAGTAAGTTGCCAAAACCGTGATCCGTTTTGCGGTAGAGCGAACGTAGAGCTGTTGCCAACATACGTGGCGATTAAGGGACTATGGGACTCTTGGACGCTTAATGAACCTAGCGGAACGCGTTACAACCAAAGTGCTTCTGGTTGGTTGGACGAGGAGATTTTAACGCATTTCTTGCCACCCGAGCAACACATTTTCTTGATTTTATGTTGAGTAAACTTCTTCATAACCAAATCTAGTCATATAAAAGTATTTATAACCGTTATAAAACTTATGTGTTGCTTGGGCAGCAACGAGGCATTTGAAAGGATCGATCTGTGCTGATTGGAGACAATTTTTCCTCACATTTGAGTCCGAAGGTTGTTTAAATTTGCTTTCAAAAAGGCATAAGATTCATCTGCTTGCTACCGAACGCAACCTATCTGACATAATCGTTGGACGTCGCGTACTTCGGACGCAGGGACGTTGAACGTGCTTAATCGTACTATGGAACCCTCTTGAACTTGTTAGCCAGCTGCCTACTGAGACCGTGAACATCGATATGGGTGGGGATTCGTTCAAGGAGTTCCTGAAATAACCGCGTCAACCGAAATATAAGCTGAACGTATCTCACGGAAAAAGAATTTCGCCCGACGGAAATCCTCAAAAAACACCGAAGCCGGATAAAACTCCCACCAAACGGGGAGAGAAGCCCAATACTATCACCAAATAATACATCTCGACTGAAACCGAAATCCAAATTAAATCCAAATCAAGCCGAAAATGGTCAAGTTGTTTGAATTTTTTTTTTTTGAAATTTCATCATAAGTGAATGAAATGATGTTGCAAACTAAATAAATACTACAATTTGATGCTCCGCAATTTTAATATGAGAAAAACTATTTTTCAAGAATAATACACACTTGGTTCCAAAATATGTTCCTTTTCCAGTACATTTCCATCTTTGACTGTTAACTTGAATGTCTGCAAATAGATTACCATCACGCTTATCAATCAATGTTAAAAATAATTTGCCGAAATTTGCATTTGGATTTAATCATAATTAAATTACCCTATCACAAAACATGTTTTAATTATTTGAAGCAATCGTGATGCCAAATATTTCCCATTTGTCGCCAAGTATTCTTAAAGATATAATTATATGCAATAAAACCACCATAAAAACGATAAAATAATCTATGTAAAAAGGGAATGACATAATCAGATCATTACTGTAATTTTCTATAAAAAAAAATTTACGCAGGACTTCAAAAAAAATGTCTACACAAAAAAAAATATTTCTGCCCATCATTTTATTCCATAAGCATTGAATAAAGTGCTTCAAGGTATTAAAATTTAAGGGCAACCATCCGGTAAGTTTGAAATATGCCATGCATGATTTATGACAACCACCTTATACAAGCAACAGCATGAATGTGAACTAAGTGATACCACGTTTCTATGACTACCATAAATCTCAAATTCAAAATAAATGAAGGAATCAACAATCTTGCAGCGGTAGCCTTTTGAACCGAAAGCCGAAAATATGGATGGAACAGAAATGTGCATAAATATAAATACAACACAAGATACGTCCAAACAAACAAAAAACCCAGGCGACAGCAGCATATCGGGCGGGTGTGTGAAGTGGCATGAAATCGTATGCGGTGGCGGCCATCATCCGCTTGCACGCACCTTCCAATATTCATCCACTCCGGCCCGGCTATGGCGACCGACCAACGAACATCGTTGGCACAATGCTTTTAAAAATCGATAATCCGAAGAAAACAGTAGCGCCTCCGGCCTCTCAATGGAATCAAATTTTCACGGCCCGGTACCGTTCGTACGTCCGTATAAATGTAGTACCAGCAATGTTATGTACATATATATATTCCTTTCACGTACGCGTCCCGACGCCGCCGTCATATCGTAAGGTTCTTCACCACCCGGAGAATCGTCTGACTCCTCCATCCAGACTCCCTTTCCAATAATTTCGGCCAGTGCTCACGGCAGTTGGTACCTTACTCAGCTCAGAGCAACAAAAAAACCATTTCTACAATAATCATGATCGGTTTGAAATCGGTGTATAATTTATTTATTTATTCCCAAAAAAAATATTCGAATCACAGAGCCCCCTATATGGGGTGTGATGTGAGGACTTTCGAAAATGATTGAAAAAAAAGGAAAGATATCGTTCAAACGCGGGAAAGTCCTCGAGAATTGGACGCCTAAATTGTACGCTGAACTGAAAGGTGTGGAAAACAGTATCATCTCCTTGATAGTGCTTATTGTAAATAAGCGCTTAACCTGTATTTATTTGTTGACTGTTTGTACAGAGAAACTTTAGTTTGCAAACAAATCTAACAGAAGTCTCCGAGACATAAAACGATAATAAGGGATGAAAATTACATATCTGAATTTCGCATCGTAGAATTTTCCAAAGAACACTTCATACGAACAATTTGCATACGGAGGGTTCCCGTATTGAACACGTGTCATAAAGTAACTTCTCAACACGGATATTTACTATATTGTATAACTGTATAGAATGTATCCATGCCACGGACTATCATGACCGATTTTCACGGAACTTCGAATTTTACTACTTTAAAATTAACAACAAAAAAGTCTTATGTGGAAATTGCTGCAGCCGTTAACAAAACAACGTTAGAGTACCTCGCTGGAAAATTCCGAACCGCTGTCAATATGATAGCTGACAGGTATAAGATGAACAAAGGCTTAGATGGAATGAAACACAAGAGTAGTTGAAACGTGGGATGAAGTGGGATGAATTATGTATTCTTAATTGCTAAACCTAAAGCTTAAACTGAGTTAGAGAAAATAATACTAAAATTCGGTAAGTAATTATGATCTAAGTTATCCTAAATACTTTATCCTAGGGAAACTGCCCCCATATTAATCTCATTGTTCCTATATTCATCCTACGATGAATCAAACAATTGCGTAGTTAAAGGATCGGTTTCGTTTTCTAATCATGTTTGCTTACGTTAAATAACTACAACAAACATTACTAACTAATCCTGTCACGGGTATATCGTTTTATTTCAAGTAGGATGAATTGCAAAGTGATGAGATTAATATAGGTACATCTTTCCTACTTAAAATGCTTACTAATGTTATAATTGAGCTGGTAACACTACGGTCTGCTGCAAAAATTGGGCTCATTTTGACCAATCAGAGGTTATTCTCAACCTTCAATAGGAAACTAAAGAATTACACTTGGCTCATAACATATTTTATGGAAGCCCATATGGTCACAACTGCGCCACCCTTCAGCTGTCATCATGACTTTTTCATCAGTTTTCTTGACACTAGCAGTGGGCGATGTTGAATCAACATTTCAATTAATCAATCGCACGACATTTCAATGGGTACACATTAAATCTAACGTAAACCTTTTATGATTTTTTTTACCAAGAAGACAAAATTGAAGCAAAACCATTTATTATGACCGATTTTCACCATAACGAAATTGCTGCAGACGTTAACAAAACAACGTTAGACGTTAACGATTAACAATCCAGCCAGCAAAACAGAGTTAAGATTACATCGGTAGAAACTACCGAACCGCTGCACAGTGATTCCATTGCATACAAAAGGCGGAATAAAGTCTAAAAATGGATTTGACTGAGGTATGTTATTTGTTTACAAGTAATTTTCGGCCCCTGATTTCAAATATGCTATCTAAATTGTCATATTAAGCCACATTTCCGAGATATGGCCACTTTATGGTCCCCTGGAATATCCGGAACATCCGATAAAATGGTAAATTCATTAGTCTTGTCCTGAAGCAATACGACATTTTTTTCAAAATCATTTGTACATAAAATGTAAGAAGTAAAGTGATGTGGAGAACAATTTTTGGCTCTGAGTGGCCATTGAGTGGTATTTTGGAAGTTCCAGAAAATTCGTAAAATTTGATAACCCAGCAATTCCATACCAAAAAGAAGAAGTGGATCATAATATTTCGCGATATTTGGTAAGTTTTTTCTTTTGCGGAAAATATATGTTTCCAATTTTTCATTTTGTCATTCTGAGATAGGGCGGTTGCAAAATCGAAATGTTAGAATATCTATATTTTTCAAATAATTATAAACCGATTTAAATTATTTTATGATGAAAGAAAATGAAAAATTATGAGGTAATGTAATCGATTCCCTCCCAAAATGTGTAATGGTCAGTATTATTCCCCGTTTTTTTTTTTTTTTTTTTTGTGCTTCGCCCCCGCACCCGGAGGAAAAGCTTAGTTTTGTTTGTTAGTGCTATTAGTATTGTGCCGCCGGACATAAATGAGTAAATTAGTGTAGGTATATTTTCGCTTTGTCGCGAGTGAATCGATGATTATTAACAGTTTTGAAGTTGATATAGAGTGGCCTCACAGCGGGGGATTTTGATTATTGGCAGAGTGTGGAGAGAAAAAACAGAAAACCAGTGCAATGTAGAAAACGGCCATTTGCGGTCAGAAGCAACGAACGAAGCCAACGTGCATGGGCGCGTGAGTGACTTGCATATAACTTCACATGCACTCACCACGTGGTGTACAGTAAGAGAGTTGCAAAGTTTTTTTGTTTTCGTTGCACAATGATTGTGATTTTTCATGTTAAATTTCTTCTTGAAAGTGATTTTTTACCTATGATTTTCATTGTATTGCATTTGTGCGCGAAGTACTAATTATATTCGGGTTCCATTCGAAAAGAAAGACTGTACATCAACAACAATTAACGGTAAGATGTATCTGATTATAACTAATTTGAACGATACTGCTAAAAACATGCCATCCTCGAAACAATATGATTTGATGACGGAAGTACCTATATCCATTTTTCTTCCATAAAAACACTGCCTGATGGAAGGCGTGTGCCGCACACACACACGCACGCGCACACACATACACACACCACACACACCATACACACACACACACACACACACACACACACACACACACACACACACACACACACACACACACACACACACACACACACACACACACACACACACACACACACACAAACACACACACATGCATCACGGACTGCGAGGAAGCGTCCAGGGGCTTAACGACCCCCCTCTCTGCGAGTTTACGTGGGGGGAGCTCGGATTCCCCAGCGCCCACCTCGCCCAGGAGTGCTAACCGGCATATTAGGATCAAAGCCAGCGAGATCCTAAATTACGGCATACTGGTCATAGCATCGAATAAGGATACGACATGGATCAATGGATTGGACTTGACGCGCAGGGCTGGTAGTCGGACTATTCTGCTTCCTCAGTATGGAAGAAATGGCAAGTGGGCTAATGGTGCGGCTGTCCCCGTCCCATTAAAACCATGACAGGCCTCCGGATACGTTCGAAGCTTATCACCTTAAGTGGTGGGTAGTAGGCTCAGATGTTACATTGATAACTTACGCTGATCCGGCTCCGAACACGGTCGCCAAGAAGGACCGTGTCAACCCTAGCATGGCCTCCCTGATTCAAAGATAACCATGGGATCACGATAGGTGACTAGGTGGTGCGACAGTGTTTGCAAGAAGCGGAAAGCTACAGAGGTCACCAGTGCCGGATTCGGAGGCCACTGCAAGTACCAGCACTAACAAGTCACAGGGGTTCCTGACCCAGCTGTTAACTCCGCAACGCAGAAGTAACACAACTCGAGAGGACAGTGTTCGGAAGAAAGACGCGATAGAGGTATCAGTTTCCAGTCGAAATGTTCATCGCTGTCTAGTAACATAGGGGTTGAATTGCAAAGTTGCCCGGAAGCGCCCATTTATCAGCAAAGCAAACAAAGCCAACCGGCTTAAGTTGGCTACGAAGCATGCTAATAAGCCCCTAGAGATCGGGTAAGGAGATTCAGGAGCTTCACCACACCCAAAGCACGGAGAAACATAGAGTGATGTGATGGTCTGGGGTATTTTTCGTAGGGTGGAGTGGGAAGCCTCGTAAAAATCGACGGGATAATGACAGCAGATTCCTACATCAACATCCTGCGGGAAAATCTGAAAAATCTAGATCTTTGTTGAAGAGAAGTTCGTATTTCAGCAGGACAATAACCCGGAGCAATAAGTTATGTAATAGTTTAAGCTGAGTTTCACCATAAACACTCTTTAATAACTCATATTTAAAAAAAAAAGTTACAGTTACTAGTTAAGTCTACGAAATTTTAATATTTAATCTTTCATAAGAACGTACTCAAAATTTCATTTCGATCTGTCAATTCATTCTTTGTTTACAAGCCATTTGAAGTTGACGTGTCAGTGTATTTTTTTACAATGAAAAAATCCAAGTATCGTGCAGTGATTTTTTGTTTTGTTTTGGAAGGTTTATCGGCTACTGAGATCCAAGCAAAGATGGTGAAGACGATCCACGCTCAGGACGTCCAAAAAGTGCATCAACGCCAGAAACAATAGCGAAAATACAGGATATGGTGTTGAAAGATCATCGATCGACTGGGGATGTGATAGCTGACACCATGGGCATCTCACATGGAACAACATGGCATATTTTGGCTGGAGTTTTAGGTTTCAAAAAACTGTGAGCACAATGGGAGCCGCATTTGCTAACAATGCAACAAAAATACGTTCGAATGCCACTTTCTTAGCAACATTTGGAGCAATTTCGAAAAGATTAAAAGGATTTTCTGCGTCGATTCATTACATGGATGAAACTTAGGTCTATCACCATGATCCTGAATCAAAAAAAAAGGCTAAGGAGTGGTGTGAATCAGGCACTTCGGCTCCGAAGCGAGTTTGTGTCCAGAATTCGGCCAAGAAGGTGTTAGCGTAAGTTTTTTGGGATTCAGAAGGAATTTTAATGATAGATTATCTCCAAACTGGTAAGACAATCAACTCTGATTGTTGATGTGAACTTTTGGACCAGTTGGATGAAAAAATTTGTGAAAAAAGACCCGGTTTGCAGAAAACAAAATATGTTTCATCAAGACAATGCACCTGCTCACACAGCTCAAAAAACCATCGCGAAAATCAGCGAATTGGGGTACGAATTGTAGCAGCATCCACTCCCTCTGACTTCTGGCTGTTCTCACACCTAAAATTTCCTCCATGGTAAGCATTTTTCATCAAACGAAGAAGTTATAGCCGTCGTAGAGGAATATTTTGCAGGCCTTCCAGAAAGTCACTTCCGTGATGGGACAACTAAGTTAGAAGATGTATAATCACGGTAACCCCTATACTGCCCATAAACGCATGTTAGTCCCACTAGCAAAAACATGCAGCTGAGAAAAACGCAGTTGAAGTCGTCGCAGATTTTCATTTTTATTGGGTCAATGTGAAAGCGAAACTTGGATATATGCATCCCATTAGTTGAAATATATATTGAAAAGTACTTTTACATACAATTTGTTCATTGTTTGTTCAAAATAATGCCTAAAAGCATGCGAAAATATGAACGTGACTGACATGCGTTTATTTGCGTATGAATGAGTCAGAATAAACGCATAACAGTATCAGTGCTTACTGTGATGCATTAGCGTTGACGGCGATTTTGTAAACTCTTTACTCCTATGGTGAACTCACATAAGCATCTGTCAGTCTGTGTGTGAAGCTAGACAGTGCTTGTCTTATCTTTTCACTCTACCGGATAATCCTATAAGAAACGTGAAGAGCCGTTGTCTCGATGGTGCCGTCAACGCCAAATGGTGTTTCATTGTTGTTCGCGTGATCAGATGGCTAGGATTCAATTGTTTTAAAATGTCTTCTCTCGATTATTTAAAACTATACGGGTGTGAGGACACTTCCGAAGACGAGGGGTTGGTTCCGGCGGTTCCGGTTTCGATTGCCGATGGTGAATCAGTTCACGGTAACGTAAGTTCCGAAGATGAATTCCCCGGGTTTGAGGCAAATGGCGAGCAGTTTCCGGCTAAGAAAGCACCGGCATCATGGATGCAATACTTGAAATCTTTGGAAGATTCTGAGCAGGATACAGTTAGTGACATCGATTCCGAAGAAAGCTTCACTGCCAATATGGAATCTACAAAAAAAACGGAAGCTAACTAAAAAAGAAATTAAAACGAAATGCATGGTGAAGAAGCGCCGCCGTTCACACCAAGTTAAGGTTGATGTGTGCGGGTGTAAGTTAAAATGTGGATCCAACATTTCCAAAGACGATCGGATTCAATTGAATACGATGTTTTGGACCTTCAATCAAGAGTACCAGACAAATTACTTCCGTCAAAACGTACAGCGCACGGAAGTTCAAAGACGGCGTCGGTACAGGTATGAGGAAGATGGACCAAGAAAAATCAACAGCTATGTGTTTCAACTCGTGGCCTCGAACGGTTCTTCCGTTAAAGTGTGTCGGAAATTTTTTTTGAACACTTTCGGTTACGGTGACAACTGTGGGTGAGTACATTTTACCTTTTTCTGACTGGCAATTCCTAAAAATATGCGAACTTATATAATTAATTCCACAACAACATAATTTATCGGAGCGTTGATGAAGGAGATCAGCCTAAGAAATCGCAACGTGGGAAGTACAGACGGAGCACAGCAAAGCGTGATGATATTGAAAAGCATATCCAGTCGTACGGTCCAACTGTGTTGCATTACCGTAGAGAACATGCCCCCAACAAATTATATCTTCCATCAGATCTCACTGAGAAGCTTATGCACCAACATTTCCAGAACACCCACGAACTTGACGTTACTTACGCTCTTTATTGTAAGAAAATACGGGAAATGAATATTTCACTGGTAAAATTGGGGAAGGAAGAATGTGAGGTTTGTGTTATTGCAGCACAACATCGCAAGACGTCAGGACATCCTGAAACGATCATTGGAGATACATGTTCGACCTGTATTCGCTATGACGAGCATTCAAGGATTGCCAAAATGTCACGTAAAGCTTACCGTAAAGACGGAGAAACGGTGTTGTCAGATACTGTTGCTCTAGCCGTAAATCTCCAGAAGGTAGTGCATTTTAAGTTGTGGAAACTTGTTTAAGTTATGCTTTTTAAAATATCTTCTATTCAACTCTTAGGTGGTACAGCTGCCCAGACTCGAAGGCCTGAAAACGATAATCTTTTCTCGATGGCTTCTGGCATTTAACCAGACTTTTGCTCCCGTTGGCAAGTATACAAGGTCTTTCCCGGTTAACGCTTGTACATGGGATGAATCAACGGCTGGTCGGTCTGCGAACGATATCATTAGCACGTTCCATCGAGTAATCGACCAATATAAAGAAACCAGGAAGATTGTTCTGTGGCTAGATAACTGTGCTGCTCAGAACAAAAACTGGGGTTTGTTTCTCCACTTAATACTTTTAATTAATTCCAATGATATTCAAGTGGAGGAACTTACTCTGAAGTTTTCTGAGTCTGGGCACACATTCATGGCAGCGGATAGTTACCATGCAGCTGTTGAAAAAGCAATGAAATCCAGCCCACCTGTAACA
This sequence comes from Aedes koreicus, assembly GCA_024533555.2. NCBI lineage: Eukaryota > Metazoa > Arthropoda > Insecta > Diptera > Culicidae > Aedes > Aedes koreicus. The sequence continues at coordinate 184,892 of JAHHFK020003257.1, forward strand.
TTCCCCGACTTCAAGTATGATTTGCAAGTTGCACAGAAGAACGTGGCAGTGCTGGATATGCATCCTGAGGATTTTTTTGAGACGCAGCTGCTAGTTTCCCAGTATACGCTCAACAACATGGATCCTCGTCCTTACATGGACAACATAAAGCAAGTCATCATTCGCAAAGGAAGCTATATGCTGATTTACGGAGATTCATTAGAATCTGGCGCTGATTTGCAACGTGGTATGCTGTTCATTAAAAAAACAGCTAAAAATTGTGACATCGAAGACGTTTGACTTGAAAACCACTTTGAAATTCAAACTGCAAGCGCGTGGAATCGAACAAAACAGGAAGAAAGCTCTGTTGAATGTTATTCTGCCGGTAATTGACGATGAGAAGAAAGCTTTCTGGGAAAATTTGGTTTAGATGGAAACAATTAATGCCGATGAAGAAGACTAGTTAATTCTGAAATTTCTTCGAACTTCAAGTTGTAATACATATGAAATCAAATAATAATTGCCATTTAGATTCGAATATTTTCATTTGTATTGTTGTTAAATTTGTCTTCATTAAATAGTTGCTAAAATAAAGGTTTAATAGTATATTTTCAACGCTGAGCCTATAATGCGTTTATTTGAAACATGGGACAGACAAAGTTTTGTATTTTTTTCAACATTTTAGGAACAAACATTGTTTTTTCTTTTGAAATGCTGAAAGTACATATAATTTAAATATGTATTGTGAATTAATCTTAAAAGTGGTGATAAATCACGTGGGACTGTTATGCGTTTATGGGCAGTATGCCAGGCATGTTTAAACTAGGAAGATTGTTGGACTGTATTGTTCTTATGGGAGACTATACTAACAGTAATTTCCACACAAAAAAAATATTTTCATTTCCGCTTTCAAAAGGCTTTGACTAACCTAGTATAGACATTCGTTTAGAAAACACAAAGTGTTTTTAAAATGTCTTAAAGAAATCGAAAGCATGTTTTCAATTGGGATATCTTTGATTGTTGTGGTAGTGTACTTGAACCACTTTCATGAGAAGGAAACTGTTTGTACGACACACACACACACACACACACACACACACACACACACACACACACACACACACACACACACACACACACACACACACACACACACATCGAGCCGATAATGGCGGATGTAAACATGCAAACAACTTTTTTCCCTAGGCATTCATAAATCTGAATTGCAAAAGAAATAGTTATTTTTTCGCTCAAATATCGCGGATTTCCAGCAGATTTTAACACGCATCGATAATACCATTTACAATCAATTAGGTACGTCAGTCGTATAGCATTTAATTTTCGTTGATAGGTGATAAATGTTATAAGGAATGTCGTAAGGTACTCGTCTGATGGGGGGAAAATGGCGAATTATAAGGTTGTTCAAAGAGGAAGGTCACTTTAATTCAAAATATGGCATTAAACCTCCTACGACAAGGCGCACCAAACCACACAGAATCGGACGTCCAAAAACTAGATGTTCCGGTTCAGACAAATTAATCGGATATTGAATGAATCGCCGAACATCAAATGGAAGAAACTGCAAGGAAAGCCAAGGCTTAACTTTACTCATAAGCTAAACCGGCTCAAATTCACTCGGAAGTACATGGGTTGGAAGGCTGAATTGCTGAAATCAAGCATATTTTTACAAAAGGACATATGTCGCAAAAGTATACAAATCGAGTTTTTCATTCTATCCTGTCATTAATAACACGCTTAATGTAGTAGTAATTGCCAAACACTAATATCCAAATTATTCAGTTATGTGAGCCAAATTTCATATTCGACCTATCTGATCTTTTCAAATGTTAAGCAAATAGTTCAGATACACCACACAACAAGCCGACGTATCTGCGCTTAAAAATTATATCCGGTGTATCTGACATGGCACAAGTGCTACACGTTCTTAAGAACCGACGTATCCTACCGGTGTATGTTACAATCAAGTTGTCACACCGACGTATCTAACATGGTGTATGTGTATGATATGGAGGCAAACCGTTGTATGTGTTAATTTTCTCAAAATAGAGCGAAAAAGAATGAAAACCATGTTCTTTTACTACTTATGATATTATTTAACCTTGATAACCTTGAAGCAATAGATCGAATAAAACTTGCAATGCAGTTGAATAGAATTTAATGAATTCATCTAGAACTTCTTCTCCATTTTTCTCAATTCCTATCAAATGTTAGATACGTATATTTGCAAAGTTATGCTTGAAATGTTGTGTTTTCTGACGAGAAGAAGTTTTATTTAGACGGACCGGACCGGACTGTTACAGTTGCTACTGACATGATTTGAATCAAACTGGTATCGTGAGATCGAAGCGAAACTTTGGGAGTGTAAGTTTGATGGTTGGGGGTGCCTTCTCCAACCGTGCAAAGCTTCCGATTTGTTTCATTTCAACCCGGATATGATTTTCAACATGCACCTGGAGTTTTTGGAAGATGTTTTGATCGGTTGTATTGAGAACGATTTTATGGTATGTTAGATAGCATTTACTGTCTTAAAACAGCAAATCAAGATTGTTGGGCCAAAACAGACATGGCAATACTGCAAAAGCTCTCTGATTCGGTGCCAAACCGTATTTTTGGAGTAATCCGAAATATTGATTGTCTTCGATATTCACTATTGTACACCGTGTCCAATATATTCTCATACACTTTTTCCTTGCATTGGTGTCGTGCAACTACTCAACATGCTTCACGTATGTGTTGGTGTAGGTTTGCACTATGTTTATACAAACGCTTTTAGGTTATGTCCGATTGTTTTCATTCGGTGTTTATCTTTTACCAGCGATGAAGGAAATTCGTACTGTGGTGATAAAAAAGTTTTGGAAAGGTGAGCGCCCTGGTGCTATTTTCAGAAATTTGAAAAACCTCGGAGTAAAGCGGGATTTTGTGTAGCGAACCATATGAAGGGACCGTGACACCTGCTCGTTGGCTGACCGGATGAGATCCGGTCGTACTCGTACGATGCGGACTGCACGAGTTGTTAAAGTGGTCAGGGAACGGATTAGACGAAAATAACAGCGCTCTGTACGTAAAATGGCCGCAGATCTGAATGTTTCGAGATCGTCAATGCACAATATACTGTAAAACGACCTCGGATTCCAAGCTTTCAAGAAACGTAAGGTTCACGGAGATTCGGAACCTTCCAAGCAGAAACGACTTGAAAGAGCAAGTCTGCTTTTGTCGCGGCACTGTGGGGAAGAATTTATCTTGTCCGCGTCAATTTATATTATCGATATGGTTTCAAGATGCTTAATGAGTACATGTTCGTTAAAAATTGTGTAGTTAAAGAAAATGGAGACTTTGTGTAATTTTCGAATATACTCGTTGCGGTTCAAAACCGGACCACTCGAGCCAATCGATCCTGCTCTGATTCTATAGAGTCGCATAGTGTGGCTAGTCCGCTGTATGTGCTATACAACGCACCATGCAGAACAATAGAATACAAGCGGCATCGATTGGGGTGAGTGGTCTTGTTCGGTTTTGAACTGCAACGAGTATATTTTCATCTCACAATTATGTACTCTCAGGTATTGTTTTGGTCATATCTCCATGAAGGATTATCCAATCATAATGAAATTTTGACCAGTTATTTGAAGATTTTATAACTTCAACTTGGCGCTAACAAAACTAAAATCGGTACACAAATAGCTCAGTATGTAATCGGAGACTAAACTGTTTGATGACTATTATAATAGGCCGTCAAGTACTGTTTCGTTCATAGCTTCGTAACGAAATGTCCGAATAAAAAAAAATCAATAGCGTTCTATGAGAATGTTGTAGCTTTCATTTGCCGTCAACAGAACTGAAATCGGTTCACAAATGGTTGAGAAACCGATGTGACATTATTTGTAACACACACACACACACACACACACACACACACACACACACACACACACACACACACACACACACACACACACACACACACACACACACACACACACACACACACACACACACACACACACACACACACACACACACACACACACACACACACACACACATATATATATATATATATATACACAGTTCGTCGAGCTGAGTCGAATGGTATATGACACTCGGCCCTCTGGGCCTCGGATAAAAAGTCCAGTTTTCAAGCGATCTTAACACCCTTCTTTTGGTGTAAGAAGGGTAAAAAATATCAATCATTGAAGACATTGATAATCTTTTGGCATGATCAAACAACACTATGTCGTACAGTATGACATGGTAACCACCATCAATATGAAACTAGCGATTTGAAATTGGTTCACTGTTGTAGAACCCCTTTGTCCGAAGTACACCTTACAATCTGCATTTTGCAATACATTCGTACGCTTTTTGGTAATAGAAACATTGGTTTGTTTTGATTCACTGGGTTATTTGACATAATATTTGAGGTTGTATTTGTGTGAGTTACGTTATTAGGGGAGAATCTTTAAGCTTTGGACCGAGCTTGGGGCCGATGTGCTGGTACTTCCTGAGCCAAAAACTATATTCATTTTCTTCTATCTATCCAGGACATAATAATGATGTTGCCTGGTATGCATTTGATTGAAGTTAATAATAATATACTATCGACATGCATGATTCAGCAGACTAATTAAGTGATTTTTTCGGTGGACAGTGATTTGAGGCTTCACACACCAACTCGAGGTTTTTCGTAGTAATTTCCACACAACTTTCAACCTGACTGTGCACAGTTAGTTTCAACTTAAATAGTGAAGCGAAAATTTCAAAATTACAATCGGTATAAAAAAGAGCATATTCTTAACACATTTTTCTTTGTTATCTACTTCTTAAGTTTCAAATGAAAATGAGAGAATCAAGGAGATCAAGGAGAAGGTTCTTTAAAGCCGTTAGATAAGAATTTATTCTAGATCGTCTATCAAACAATTTGTTCTTAAAACCAGCTCCTTTTTATTGAATTTTTTTTTTTTTTTTTGGGCAGAAATTCCAACACAGGAAAGTTTTGGTTCTTGAATTCCATGTCAATATTTTACATTGCGTCATAAGCTGTGAATAAGTAATTATTTATATATTTCTTATAAGGAATAAGGATTTATTTAACTTTTTTAGTATAATGTGGGTGAACTGATTTTGGATATTGGGCAAATAAATTGCAATTTCACTCCCCATCTAAAGTTTAAGTCAAACCTCCGATTAAAAAGCTTTGAGTCACAAGACATGCGTAATACTTTTTTATATAAAGAGTCGTTCATTATAAATTTTCTAAACTTGACAGTTGATTGCGGTCATATTTTTTAAGCTACAAGTGTCATATTAGCGGCCATTTATTCAGCGTATCTTGCCAAATTTCCATGGAGAGTTATAGCATCCAACAACACGTGATAAAATTGTTTAATCAAAATCGGGTACGGAACCGTTTTTAATCAGTTTAGGCAGAAACTTGATTATTTCAAGCAATAAATACTGACAGAGTAACAAAACTCCTTATACATAACTGTTAAATTATCGATTCACTATCTTTAGATGAATAGGAGGCTAACATTATTGAAACCTTTTGAACTCAACAATATCTGGCCTAATGCATCAAAGTTTCCATTTGATGGACCCAATTTTAAGCACCGAATATTTATTCCAAGCATCAAAATGCTTACTTAATCACTTCTGAATCGTTTCGGAATATTGCAATTTCAAACTTAAATAGCCGTCTTTGTCTTTTCGCCGCAGAGTTATTTCAGCGCAGCAGATGTCAAAACAGCTGACGCAGAAAGCAAATTTTACTTTATTTACAACACTCAAAGTACCGAGCCAAAAAAAAACACATGCACTATTAAACTTGAAAGGTTACTGCTTACGAAAAGATCTATGTAAATGGCGTGTGCGATACAAAGTTCAGAAGAAAATTATCAATTAGACGTAAGCAATAAAATAAACGAAGATTCAGAACCAATTAAGATTGCAGAGACTTTTGGTTCATAGCAATTCTTGATTTTTTGCATCATTTATATGGTTCAGTTTATAAATTTCAGTTGCAAAGCTATTACAATAAATGTTTCTTTTATTTCAACTTCTAGTGTAAAGTATAAATTGTACCTAATATATTTTGGACGGGAAAAATCATATAACTAAATGTTAACAGTTGGAGAATTTAATGCAAAATTGTAATGATGGTTATATTTTTGTATTAAATAAATCGTAAGAGTCAAATTCAATATAAAGATTTTTTTTAACATGTATTTAGGACCGACTCGAATAATCACCGCTTCTCACTTATTTTCCTGCTTAAACGGAAACCATCTTCTAAAGGGTGATACGGTCAAAATTTGGTCAAGGGAAAACGCGTGTAAATCGGTGAAATCGTTTATTTAAAAAATCAAATTAAATTTCTTTTTCAAGTTCAATTAGTATAAAATTCAGGAAAAATATTCCGTTAGGCTTCCGCTTTTCCAAATCCGAATTGCCGGGCCTTACGCTTGACCCCTGCCATCAGATTTTGTACAGCCACCTTGTCCACCTTCTTCGCCGCAGAAAGCCAGTATGCCTTGAACTGCTGCTCGTACTTAGCAGTTTTTTTGGTCTTCTTTAGGTTCCGCTTGACAATAGCCCAGTATTTCTCAATTGGGCGGAGCTCTAGCGTGTTGGGAGGGTTCTTGTCCTTGGGAACCACCTGCACGTTGTTGGCGGCGTACCACTCCATGGCCTTTTTACCGTAATGGCAAGATGCCAAATCCGGCCAAAACAGTACGGAACAACCGTGTTTCTTCAGGAAAGGCAGCAGACATTTATTCAAACACTCTTTCACGTAAATTTCTTGGTTGACAGTCCCGGAAGCTATGAAAATGCTGCTTTTCAAGCCACAGGTACAGATGGCTTGCCAAACCAGATATTTCTTTGCGAACTTTGACAGTTTCGTGTGCTTGAAAATATCTGCTACCTTTCCCCTTCCTTTTGCCGTATAAAACTTCTGTCCCGGAAGCTGCTTGTAGTCGGCTTTGACGTAGGTTTCGTCGTCCATTACCACGCAGTCAAACTTCGTCAGCATCGTCGTGTACAGCCTCCGGGATCGCGCTTAAGCCGTCGTATTTTGTTGATCATCGCGATTTGGAGTCACTACTTTCTTGTAAGTCGATAGTCCGGCTCGTTTTTTGGCTCGATGCACGGTTGTAGACGATACACCCAGCTTATTTGCGGCATCTCGGAGAGATAGGTTAGGATTTCGCTTGAAACTACCGGCAACTCTCTATGTCGTCTCAGCGGCTTCCGGTTTTCGATTTCCCCCGATCCAGACTTCCTGGCTGTCGACAAACGTTCCCCAAACACTTTAATTACATTTGTAACGGTTGATTTGGCAACTTTTAGCGATTTTGCCAACTTTGCGTGCGAGTAGCTCGGATTTTCGCGATGCGCGAGCAAAATTTTGATACGCTGCTCTTCTTGCTTGGACGGCATTTTGACAACTGAAGAGTGAATTCCAAAATCAAAATAGGAGCAACATTCTACACACACACACCTTCAAAATGAGGGGTGTTCAGGTTTTTTAAATGCAAAATTGAAAGAAATACGTCAAGTTGATATTGACCAAATTTTGACCGTATCGCCCTTTAATTGAAAAGTAAAATTATTCAAACTGTTAAATCTGAACTAAACGACCCACAACGCCAAATTACATCAATTATTTTTTGAAGTTATAACAACCAACTTCATTCAAATTTCATAAACAAAGATCACCGTTTTGTCTAATTGATACCACCTGAAGTAGAGGTGTCATAGTCAGTATGTAAAAATGAATAAGAAACAAATGAATGGCAGAAAGACAATATTGTGATATGTGCTAAGAGAACGAACTCATCAAAAAGAAATTTCAATTTAGTTATCATTGCTTCAGTAAGATTCTGCTGAAATCGTTCATCATGATTTTTTTTAATTTCATTTATAAAGAAATTTGACATACATTCTAAATTTTTCGGTGTAACAATACTAACGTATTGCTTAAACAGTACTCAACAATCTATGTAATATCAAAAATAACATAATAATCAAAAATTTATTGAACTAGCATAATCAAAATAATATTTTTTAAACATTTTTGGAATTTTATAATTGTTTCTTTTCAATTCCACCATTTTTTTCAATTTTCAATTTTTTTGCTTCCTTCTTTTGACGTTTAACCTCATCTCTTTCCAATCGTTCCTTTGGCACATTTTCTTTTCTTATTCATTTTTCTTCATTTACCATCAACTTTCTGGATGCCCTCAACGCTGCTTTCTGCTTTTTCAAATTGGCCATTTCATCTTTAATATTTTCCTTTAGGACGAGATCTTGAAGACGTTCTTCGGCTGTTAAGATGGCTTGAGTTTGATGCTGGTAATTCCTATGCGTTTTACTCCGTTTAGGTGTCGCTGGTGTTTGCAAATAATGCACCAAATCATTTTCGAAGAAGCTGTATCTTCACCGTCTGAAACGGCTGATGCAACTAACTGATCTAAATGTTTTTGATAGATAAAACGTCGGGACTAGGGTCTTCAGAAGTTCAAGCTTAAAGATCAAAGACAGCGCCGTGTGATCGCTGATTGGGTTTTGGAGCAGTTGGAAACAGACTCCGACTTTGCCTGAAAAAGCTTATTCAGCGACGAGTCTCATTTCTAAATGAACGGGTATGTGAACAACCAGAACTGTCGAATTTAGGACAAGGCCAATCCACACGAGGTCAAGAGAGTGGTAATGCATTCCCAGAAAGTCACTGTTTGGTGTGCATTTTGGGTAGGAGGCGTCATCGGTCCGCACTTCTTCGAAAACGACGCTAACGTGGCCATCACCGTCAACGGAGAGCACAACAGGTTGATGATTACCTATTTTTTCTGGCCTAAACTGGACAATATGGATGTAAACGATAAGTGATTCCAATAGGACGGTGTAACGTACCACACAGTGCATGAAACAATCGATATTCTGCATGAGCGATCTCCGGGAATGGTTATTTCGCGTGGAAGCGATGTCGACTGGCCACAAAGATCGTGTGATTTAACCCAGCTAGACTTTTTGTTAAGTCACAGGTCTATGCCAATAAGCCACAACCACCGCAAACCACTGATGCCCTCAAAACCAACATTGTGCGCCAGAGTCATAGAAAGTTGGACCTCTTGGATGCACGCCACCAAACGAAGCCGAAGTGGCCATTTGAACGATGTCATGTTCTGTTCACAATTGTCTGTCTTTGCCCTGTATGTATAACAGTTGGTAGCTTAGTGATGCTAGTTATTTTGAAACTTTTGTTTTAGATCAATATCGGAAATGTCATAAAATAAGCATAATATTGGAGGTGAACCTATTGGGAACACATGGCTTTGATAAACAGAAATAGAAAAAAAATTGGATGTTGAGGTACAACTTAAACTGGTCGTTTCGCATTTTGAGTTAAATTATATTGTGCGTTTAAAATTGGCTGTTTGATCCAAAAATCGTAAACAACGATTCCACGTGTAAATTTGACAACCAATCATAGAAAAATAAATATGTTAGAAGGAGACTTTGATCCGACAGGTAGTTCTCCATAAGATCCTTACAGGGTGAGAGCCCTGATAACGAGGAAATATCCGCTGTAAAATGTACTAAAAGTTAGCAAAAAAAAACATCATATTTCTTAGTACTTTATTCAATCCATTTTGTTTGTTTACTGTGATAGTTTAAACGTTGCAAGTGCGTAGAAAAGGTACTGATTTATCCGAAACACGTACGAAACATGTGTTCCAAAAATTAAAATAACTCTTAACAAATATAGTAAAAATTTAAAATAAGATGAGCATTATTAAGCTAGAAGCTAGAAATTAGCTATAGATTATTAAAATGCTAAAATGCTGTTAAAAATGCTAAATTCAATCACATTTATTGATTTACCGAATACAGCAGATCTAACATAACTGGCATGCATCTGTTCTGTTTTAAATGGCAGCTGACTAATTGACGTAACGAGGGGAAAAAACTAGTGAAAGAAATCGTGTTATCGAGGGATGCGCCGGTTCAAAATCAATGGTTTGATTGTGAAATACACAGATTGTTAGTGTAAATGTAAACCACGCTTAACGATAAAAATTTTAAGGTCTTTAGAAAGGTATACCTGTCAGTCTGTGATAAGACTATTAAATTTCATGAAATCTTCATGAGACCTAGCCATACCGTAGCTTGATAAAAGCCAAATTAACCTGTTAACCGTCAACGAATCAATTAATTCATCGTTTATCCAAGAAAACAATCCAATTTTCATAACCATAAACGAGGCGACCACAGAACTAAATAAATACTTGCTTATAAATCGATCTTGAATATTTTGCTTCATATTTTGCCTGGTAACCCTATACACAGTCCATGCCATCCTACCCAGCCCACCTCCTGACCCATTAATATTTTGATGTAACAAGATTCTGACAGGCCACAACTTTATACTATAGTTTGCCGTTTGCATGAAGGAAGTCCAATCGTCTGTAAACAGCCGAGAACAACAAAAGGAGAAAGGCGCATAAACAGTGAGTAAAACAAGAACGAACGCGGAGAAGATCAGCTTGGGAAACCGGTTGTTTGGTTAAAAAATCGCTCACCGCGTAAACCGGTTCCTACAGTTTCTATTCGGACGGCGACGATGGGCTCATTCTTGAGTGCACCGGGGTACGTCGTCGGTGCATCACGGCAGAGAAAAACAAAAACGCATTTAGCGCATCCGCAAATTTCACTTCAACTAGGACCGAGCGAGCCCCGGAATGATGGGACGTGCGCCGCTGTCAAGAGTTCTGACAGCTGTTTCATATCAATGCATACATTGGCGAAAAGCGCACACGAACCCACAAGTGCAAGTGCATTCTAGCATACCTGTCCGTCAAACGTTATTATTTAGAGGTGATAAATAAGAGAGCTGGCTACTTTGGTAACTATAGGAATAAACCGAAGGCGCTTACCTTTTGAGCTTTGCACATCGCCGTGATCGATTGCAAGTCGTGGGACTGATGACGGTTGTCGTTCATGCATTGATTACAGATGGGCAGCTTACATCCCATGCAGTACATAGCGAGTGGTTCGTTGTGTTCACCGCAAATGGATTCTCGAAGTTGAGAGGCGCCACGTGGCTTTGTAAGTGTGTGCTTAGCCAATGGTCCACGTGCCGGATGACAAAGTTCACGGCAGCCCTCGCAGTAGCGTATTTCGCATTGTTCGCAAACGACTGAAGCTACTTTCGGTGGTTCAGTTTCGCACATTTGACATCTCAAGGCTTCACGTTCACAGAAACGATCAACAATGGACTCCATTGCCCGATATAGCGGTAAATTTCTGGCACCAAGCTCGTCAAAGAAAACAATCTTACGACAAACGGGACAAGCCAGTGAGAATACTGACCCCGATCCAGATGGTGGAAAAAGTAGACCTTGAAGATTCGGTGTACCCGCGTATGAGCCTGGGCGTGAAGTACAACAGATAACTCCCGAATCAGCTTCACTCAAAATGCTAACTTTGTCGGCTTGATCCTGATCTGACGAGACGCTTTCGGTTGTGCTAGAGCTTCCAGTACTAACGGATGAAGCTGACGACTGTGAGTGCTGTTGATGCAAATGAACTGCCGGATTGTGATGGACTTGATTTGCTGTTGACTGGATATCCAGGGCACACGCTAAGCACAGCGCATGGTAACACGGCAACAGCACCGGACCAGAGAAAAGTTGCTTACAAACAGGACAACGAAGTTCTTCCTCCATGCTAGAATCCTTTTGAACAAGCTTTTGAGCAAATTTTAATCAATTCACACATTCAACTATTTTTCGGTCACTAAACCATTTAACAACTTTTTCCGTTTCACTTTATCCTCGGATCCAATTTATATGCAAATCATCTCACACTTTAAACAATTTGACTCATCCTTCCGTATCCTCGGTTCTTCTTCCCGAAATTAATCTCTACAGCACAACACCAGAATCCAGCATAACACCCTCATACGTACAAGCCAGAAAGCTTTTTCATCTCTCGGTTAATTTTCTCAGCGCTGAAAATTTTATCGATTTCCTCTTCACGTAACTTTACACGGTTTACCTTCTAGAGAACCAACTTCGAGAAGAACACTCTGCATTTCAGCCCTACTTCGCTCGGTTCAACACTTCTTATTTATTATTTATCGCATCAAGCCTCTCCCACTGACGGTTTTCAATAACCAACACCATTAATCACTATTCAAACTGATTTCTGCTGCTTAATCAATTTATTATCACTGGCCCATTCACTGTGCGGCGTACCACATTCATCAATAATAATCGATTTGTAATGCCTCCAATTAATCATATCTTTATTCATTCATAACTTCACTGAATTCTGTCGCACTCGCGATCTCGTTTTCTCTAAAAGATCCAATATATTACCAGCACGGTGTCGGAAGTTTTACTGACAAATCTCGATCTAAACATTCATTCTCTTCGCTCCAAACCAGGAAAAACATCCCAAACTATTCATTCAGCATCGGCTAAGCCTCAAAGGACTTTTTTTCCTCATCAGGAACAGGCAATACCTCTCCAACCACTACAGTACCTAGTCACTGTGATAAGAAAATCGACCAAAATATCCAAACACCCAAGCTACAACCAATCGCGACCAAATCTCTCACGGTACTGATGGAAAAGTGGTCACAGCAAGCCATGCAGATTGTATGACGATGAACCCGTGGGGTGTGTATAGTTAGAGTACATTTACGCTCATTTTAGTGAAGAAAAACTGAGAGAAAGAGAGCGATATTGATAGTGAAAATGACTATGATGTAAACAACGTCTATTCAACCTGGCTGTAGTTTGATTAATTTAAAGATGTAATTGAAATTGAAAACCAGTTATTAAGCGGAATAGTGAATGAACTGTTAACTAGTAATATTTTCTGCATTAACCATAAATTAAATCGGTTGTTAGAGACCTCACAGGATATTCAGACTTGCCAATATTTATGTTGATTGAATTCATTTTAAACAAAAACTGCAAACTAAGCATAAAGGTGGTAAACATTAAACATGCCGGTCGATTTGTTTGAAAACTAAGTACTTGATGGAAACTTCATACTCCCTTCAAGTTTTCCTTTCCCCGTTCGAAGAAAATAACTCTCTCTCTCTCTCGTGTTCATTTTACGCTCATAACCGCTACCTCTCTGAGATCCTGCACCGCATGCAGCATGCTCAAGCGCATAAATCCATTGATCTGTTGATGCTGTGGCCATACCTACTGATGCTAATGCTTGTGGTGTATGATTTTCACTGTGCCCCTCCAGTGTGGGAGTTTTGGCTAATGAATGCAACATTTTTCTATCATAAAAATTTGTTATCGCAATAAGACAAGAAAAATATATTTTTGAGCATTTCTTCAACCACCAGAAAATAAACTGCCCTCGTGTTCTCGCTACAATATAAAAAAATAAGCATCGTCATACGCTCCACTTACCTCGGAAAAAAGTTCAACCTTCGAGTTTTTTTTTTTTTTTTTATTTCAAATAATCTTCACTGAAGATTCTTTAGTAAATTGAAATATCCAAGCCGGCTGTTGCAAGAAATCAAAGCAAGTGCTCGGAAGGTTCAGTTTTCGTGAGCTGTCACGTTTTTTTCTCCTGCTAACCAGTGATTGGGCATTTTCAAGTTCAAATTATTTGTTTAGAAATCGCACGTGTGTAATCAATTCGATTGAGTGATTGTTATTATTGTTTTTAAATTAGTTAATCTATGTGGTAGGCTTAATCGCGTTAGCCTTACGAAGCCGATATTTCATTGTTTTTTGATAATATATTGACTTAATCATAGTAATTTGTAGGACTTAAATTCGTGACAGTTTTTGAGGCTAGATTGGACAGAAGAACATGGATATAGTATCATCAGATAGTTGTAGCAGTAGTTCTTTGTGCGAAATGATCTGGGCTCCTTTTTAGCATTTTTGGCAGGTTGTGGTCGCATTGTGCGACGAAGAGACTCCTCAAGATGTCGGAACAAAACAAACACAAACTAATAAATAAAGAAGGAAAAACACAAGCAGATGAAACTCTTAGACATGTGAAAAAACACATAAATCAATTGCATATAACAAAGTTCACGAGATCTCAACATAGAGATATGTTGAAGACTGTACTCGAAAAAAATAAACAACAGACAAAAATGATCACCAAAAAATTTACTTGAAGTCGGAATTTCTGAGAGGGAATAAATAAACACATATTTGCTATGTTTTTGTTTGCACAAAGTTGTTTTTTTAACCTTCTCTCCTAGGCCAAAAATTCCCGAACCTTAGACTTAACGCTACCCATCAAATGCTGTTGAACACTTGCGCCATGTTTCTTAAACTTTCATGCACTCTTTCTTCAAATACTTGTCGTTTTTGAAGATCAAGACCCACCCTGTTTTCCGAAGCGTGCCCTTCATAATCGCTCAGAATTTTTCTATTGAGCGAAGTTCTGGTCGAGTTTAGCGGATTTGTCTTTTTTGACAAAAAACAGCATCGTTGGCAACGTATCACCACCATCACCGCTTTAGCGTAATGGCACTATGCCCAGATCAGACCAAAAAAGAGTGTCACCTTCGTGGAACCAAAGGAAGGGTAGCAGCCACTCCTGGAGGCATTCCTCTTTATATATTTGGCCGTTGATGATGCCGGTCGTTATGTACGACTTGTTGAGTTTGCAGCACCCATGGGTTGCTGGGAAATTTGGGGACCTTCTTGTAAAGGAGTCTCCCGGCGTGTTTGGATGCAAAGGATTAATGGCGTACGCCTGTAGAAGAGGGGGGGTTTGGGGATGTTTGGAGGGTGGGGGGTGGAGAAGGAATTTAATAACATGTGAGAAATTAAATATTTTAAATAATAAAGAAAAATAAAGAGGTTGATTTTTTTTGGGAAATTTAGAAAGGTTGTATGGTTAGGGTATTGAGTAGTGTTTGGTAGGTATATTGTATTTAATGCGTATCGATGTCATTTTTTTTTTTTTTTTTTTTTTTTTTTAACTCTTTATTTGTTCCAAATTTATTCATATTTACATTTCATGTTAATCTAGGTGCTCCAGCTACTACCGTAACGTATCAACCTTAATTGTTAAAATATGTATCTAATTTTGTTTACATTGTTCATGCCTTAGCAGTTCAGTATTTTAAACAGGTTTTTATTCCTGCGTGTCAGTATAACAATAATAATCTTAAAACTAAAAACAAACTAAAATTAATCTTAACTAAGCATAAAGGGAATTAATCATTGCAATAGAAGATTGCAACGATTTTTGTCTGAAATTATTAATTATTTTGTTGGACATTTGTTCTAAAGTCTCAACATTCGAAATTCTATGTACTTCGTTAGTACTGTACCAAGAAGGCAGCTTCAAAATCATCTTCAGAACTTTGTTCTGAATCCTTTGAAGTATTTTTTTCGGTAGCACAACAACTAGACCATATTGGAACAGCATAAAGCATGGCCGGTCTAAAAATTTGTTTAAATATTAGTAGTTTGTTCTTCAGACAAAGTTTGGATTTTCTGTTTATAAGAGGATATAAACATTTTATATATTTATTACATTTGGCTTGAATGCCTTCAATGTGATTTTTAAAATTTAATTTTTGATCAAGTAATAGACCAAGGTATTTCACTTCGCTTGACCAGGAAATTGGAACACCGCTCATAGTAACGATGTGACTACTACTAGGTTTCAAAAAAGAAGCTCTAGGTTTATGTGGGAATATTATTAGTTGAGTTTTGGAAGCGTTGGGAGAAATCTTCCATTTCTGTAAATAAGAAGAGAAAATGTCCAAACTTTTCTGCAGTCTCCTGCAAATGACACGAAGACTTCTTCCTTTAGCGGAGATGCCTGTGTCATCAGCAAACAAGGATTTCTGACAACCCTGAGGCAAATCAGGGAGGTCGGAAGTAAAAAATGTTATATAGTATCGGCCCAAGAATGCTACCCTGAGGAACTCCAGCTCTAACAGGTAGTCGATCAGATTTGGAATTCTGATAATTTACCTGCAGAGTTCTGTCAGTTAAATAATTTTGAATTAATTTTATAATATAGAGCGGAAAATTAAAGTTTTTCAATTTAGCAATCAAACCTTCATGCCAAACACTGTCGAATGCTTTTTCTATGTCTAGAAGAGCAACTCCAGTTGAGCAGCCTTCAGATTTGTTTGAACGAATTAAATTAGTAACTCTCAAAAGTTGATGAGTAGTTGAATGGCCATGGCGAAATCCAAATTGCTCATCTGCAAAAATTGAGTTTGTATTGATGTGAAGCATCATTCTATTCAAAATTAGCTTTTCAAAAAGTTTACTGATTGAAGGAAGTAAACTTATTGGTCTGTAGCTAGAAGCTTCAGCTGGATCTTTCTCGGGCTTCAAAATTGGAACAACTTTGGCATTTTTCCATTTGCCAGGAAAGTATGACAAATGAAAACATTTATTAAATAATTTTACCATGAAAGACAAGGTACTCACTGGGAGTTTTTTGATGAGTATATAGAAAATTCCATCATCACCTGGAGCCTTCATATTTTTTAACTTTTTAGTTATAGTTTTTACTTCATCCAAATCAGTACCCCAGGATTCATCAAAAATATTTTCCCTTGAGGAAATATTCAGATAATCAAGAGAAACCTGATTCTCAATAGGACTAGTAAGACCCAAACTGAAATTATGGGAACTCTCAAACTGCTCAGCAAGTTTTTGAGCTTTTTCCACATTTGTTAGCAATATTTTATCACCTTCTTTGAGCGCTGGAATAGGCTTTTGAGGTTTCTTTAAAATTTTGGAGAGTTTCCAAAAAGGTTTGGAACTCGGCTCTAATTTTGACACATTATTTTCGAATTGTTTGTTCCTCAGGGCAGAGAAGCGTTTTTTAATTTGTTTTTGCAAATCTCGCCAGATAACTTTCATGGCGGGATCGCGTGTTCTTTGATATTGTCTTCTACGGATATTTTTCAGACGGATCAAAAGCTGAAGATCGTCGTCTATTATAATTGTATTGAACTTTACCTCGCATTTTGGAACTGAGACAGCTCTTGCTTCAACTATGGAAGTAGTCAGAGAGTCAAGAGCATTATCGATATCATTTTTAGTTTCCAAAGGAATATTAGGATCAAAGTTATATTCCATGAATGTTTGATATTGGTTCCAATCAGCTCTATGATAATTGAAAGTAGAACTGTTGGGATTAGAAATTATTTCTTGAGATATTTCAAAAGTTACTGGAAGGTGATCCGAACCGAAGTCAGCATGGGTAACCAATTGGCTACAAAGTTGACATGAATCAGTTAAGACCAAATCAATAGTTGAGGGATTTCTGGCAGAAGAAAAGCAAGTTGGGCTGTTTGGGTATTGGATAGTGTAATAACCCGCAGAACAATTATCAAATAGTATATTACCATTGGAATTACTTTGAGCATTATTCCACGATCGGTGTTTTGCATTAAAATCACCAATAATGAAGAATTTTGACCTATTACGGGTAAGCTTCTGTAGGTCACCCTTGAGAAGATTCTTTTGCTGACCTACGCATTGGAATGGTAAATAGGCAGCTAATAGTGTAAGTTGACCAAATTTTGTTTCAACAGAAACCCCCAAAGTTTCAAAAACTTTGGTATCAAATGAAGAAAGAATTTGATGTTTGATACGCCTATGAACAATTATGGCAACGCCACCACCTGGACTTTCAAGACGATCATTGCGGTGTACGAAATAATTAGGATCCCTTTTTATTTTATCACCTGGTTTAAGAAAAGTTTCAGTTACAACGGCAATATGCACGTTATGAACTCGTAAAAAGTTAAACAGCTCGTCTTCATTATTTTTAAGAGATCGAGCATTCCAATTTAAAATATTCAGTGTCTTAATACCCATTGCTGAATTTCAGGGTCATGACAATATTGTTTGCAAATTTTATACCAGTTTGAATTGCATCAAACATGGAGTTTGTATTTAACATTCCATTAATCATATCGATTAATGATTTCTGTAAAAAATCCATTTTTGGAGCGGTTATGCTACCTAAGTCAAAATCTTCAACATTTCTGGTAGAATTTTGGTTTCTACCGGCTGTAACGGCAGCGTAGGAAGCTCCATTACCTAGCTGTACATTGCTACCAGCAGGTAAGAATTGAGCATTGAAAACTTGTGCTCTGTTTGTACTTACGGGTACATTTGTACTTCGCTGACCATTGTTAACAGCAGATAGCAGTGGAAAATTTGACGGTTGGGCATTGATCGTACCTTCCGGTACGAATGTTGGATTTCCTCCTCGATGACCGTTGTTAACAGCCGAGGAATAATTACCTGGTCGGGAACGTGAAGCGGTCCCTACCTGATGCTTAGCACGAGAATTCAAGATCGCTTTGCGAGTCTTGCATTCCCAAAAATTGGATTTGTGGTTTCCACCACAATTCGCACATTTAAAATTTTTGGGATCCTTCACAGGACAGTTGTCCTTGGCGTGAGAGGAATCGCCACAATGCATGCATTTGGCATCCATGTGACAATTTTTCGTCCCGTGACCCCATCCCTGGCATTTACGGCACTGGGTGAGGTGTTGAGAATTTCCTCCAGTCTTCCTGAAGTGTTCCCACTTCACTCTGACATGGAGCATAAGGCTGGCTTTTTCCAATGCCTTGAGGTTATTCAGTTCATTTGATTTAAAATGAACTAAATAAAAATCGTTAGAAATCCCATTGCGAGAATCGCCAGGTTGGGATTTCTTTTTCATCTTTATCACTTGAACTGGTGTAACTCCAAGCAATTTGATAATTTCTTGTTTGATCTCATCCAGGGATTCACCACTGGCTAGACCTTTTAAGACCACCTTGAACAGACGTTCAGTTTTGGTGTCATGTGTAAAGAATTTGATGCCTCTTTGAGCAAGATACTCCACGAGAAGTTTAAATCCGATCAAGGTTTCAGCCAATACACGGCATTCACCCCGACGACCAATTTGAAAGGAAAATTTCGAATCTTTTATGAAATTCGTGAGTTCCTTACGGAGCCCATGAAAATCAGATGTTGTTACCACAATAGGTGGAACCTTTTCTTTCCCTGCATTAATTCGGGAATGCTTCGAAGATTTTTGCCTGACTGATGGATCATTCTCATCATCAGTCAGAATATCGAATTGATTGCTCAAATCAATATTGTTAGAAGGGGAATCCAGAGATTGTCCCTTTCTTTTGCGTTTAGGCGCCATTTTCTCCAAAATGATTAGAATTTATACGTTTTCTCCTAATCAACTTCCAAGCAGATTCTACAAGAATCCGAAGGGTCAAAGAGGAATTTTCCAAATCGATATCCAAGTCGGATTACCTCGCGTAGGGTCCAGACAAGGATCGAAAAGGAATAAGGGTAAAAAATAAAAATTGTGCAGGTAATGTTAAGCACTGAAAAGTGCTGTTTGATTTTGTTATAGCTTTAGGTAGCAAAAATACTTCCTTCAGCAAAAGAAAATAGAACCGCACGGCATGAGAGCTCGATGCGGACTGACCTATGGGAAGAAATCAAGCGCCGATTGAAGGATACCGAGACAAAAACGAGCTCTAAGATACTTGGGAAAACATTCCAGCGAATCGAGGCCACACATAGCCCTGAGTCAATTTTGTGAGCTTTTAATTCTTTAAACTTATTGTTTGAATTGTAAAACAAAGTTAAAATGTGTTATTTGCTCGTGTGTACGATCAATTTTGTGAGCAACTGTACATACACCAATTAATAATATCAATGATCGAAGCCATCCTGTATTAGAAATCCATAAGAATATTCTGGACACTTGATCGATTAATTACATTGTATTACGTTTCCATATTATCAATAACAAAGCTACTATGTTGCGTGTTATCAATTCTCTACGCATTCACGTCTACATGGTTTGTATACAAATAGATGTTTTTTTCTGTTCAATACCAAGCAGCCACGGAGTAATACCAAAGTGCGAAGCTTTGAAAATGAAAACTCGATGCATTTTAATAATCAGATGCCTTAAAGCCGCCTATCTATGTCCTTGGGCTCAGATTTGAGCATCATTGTCTTATTATAACATTAAAACGGTTGAAACTAGCTCAGTCTATTGTGGCATCACGTTGTGAATAGATCGAACAGTAAATAGCAGGAAGCTAAAACGCTAGATTGTTGCCAAGTATCCTCAAAGAGAAGGCAAAGAGAGGTTCAAAGAGACGACTAACAGCAAGGTACTGGTTCTAATTAAGCGTGACAGCAAGTATAAATCTTTAATTGGCAAGTGGTTAATGGAGAAACGTGTGTTCTAAAACTGAATTCCAGTGAAAGTGAAATTTTTTAAAGCTAATTATAAAGATAATATCGAATTTCTCCATATTTAGTTCTTTTGGCATCAAATTATGCAGAAGGTTATTCTGAAATTAAGTGATTCATTGAAAATTTATTTGGTGGTTTCCTATTGCTTTATTTCAGGTGACTGATATCAAAATACTTGTCAGATGTACTCTGAAGTATGATAAAAAAAAACATTATACATTATACACGCATAGCAAAAAAGCAAATAACATGCTGTCAATGGTATAGTATTTAAATTTCGTATCATGTAAATCATTAAACAACTGAATTTTATTTGCAAATTCATGTAAATCTAAAAAAAAATATTGGCACTTAAAATCTAATATAATATGATGCGAAATAATGTCCTAAGAAGCAATATCAGGAGTAATAGGTAATACGGATATTGTTTTATGAGCTAAAATATTTAAAATTACACGACCACAAAACGAAAAATTAATGCACGACTCATTTGTTTGCCTTCTAGTTAAGTATTGGCCGGCATTTACATCGCAAGTCGTTAATTATTGACGATAAAATAATACTGCAGTAGTAACTAAAGTATGATTTAGTATTACATTAAAACATTCAAAAGTTATTTAAAAACCTTTTTACCACCGAATCTGTATATAAAAAACAAAACCATGCATGCCTTCAGGTTGACGAGAGAAGAAATCTTTTGAGGACTGCTATAATGTTTGAACATGAATAATGTAGACCTTTGGTTTTCAATGCTGAACAGTAGATTTGAATCAAAAACTCATTTAGACAGTACAATAGCATTTGTTGCCTCTAGAAATTCTTCATTCGTGTATAAAAATATTGAAATTCTAAGCAACAAATTTTATGTCTAAAAGTTTGTCATGGCAAGTAACATTAAGTGTTAGGTTTTTGGTTTTTCTAAATTTGAAAGAGGACGTAAATTTGAGTCTTTCTAGCCGCTTTGATTTGGATGCATCTATAAAGACCCCATTTTCTAAGCTCAAAAACGTCGAATAATCATATTGGACTGATATGCGGTTCTAGGCAGCAAACATAAGGACAGTTCCCAAAATTCCATTTATGATTTGCAAATCAACTCACTAAAACCATCACCTGCAATATCGTAAGCTTTATATTAACTTAAAGGTGTCCAATATACACTACCAGACAAAAAAAAAATCGACTCACTTCGAAAAGTATTGCAAAAACACCTGAATATTGCATCACCCCAAAAGTATCGACTCACCTAGAACAGTAGAATTCACAATACTATATCTTGAAACCTTGATTACCTACAAAAATGTTGACCTCAGCAAAGTTGATCAGAAGGTCAAGAGCTTCCGGAAGGTGGAGAGTATGGTTCGGAATTCGGCCACTACGTTGCGCTAGGGCACATGTAAAAGTGATAATTTTGTAACGAGTTTATGTCGTGATCCCGCCCAACTAGAAATATCGAACCATTAGCAAAGATATTCAGAAGGTCAAAAACTATCGATGGTGGAGAGTATGGTTCGGAATGAAGTCACTACGTGGCGCTAGTGCACATGTAAAAGAGTGCATTGTTAACGAGTTTATAGCGTGATCCCGACCACTTAGAAAGTTCGAACGGTAAAGTTGTTCATAAGGTTAAGGGCTTCCAAATGCTACAGAGTATGGTTTAAGATTCGGTCACTATGTAGCGCTAGTGTGCATGTAAAATAGTGATTTTTGACGTAGGACTTACGTCTCTCTTTTCTATTCCTGTATACGGGTGCCGTTCTAAAATTTCTGAAATCGCAAGCGTTACGCGGGTTTGGAGACTTTGAACGATAATATTTCCTCTCTGGCCTACAGAAATTTTACGATAAGTATCTCATTCGCAAGGTAGAACATCAAAGCTGAATCCCGGTTGATAACTACATTCATTACATTTGTTTAAACTAATTTAAAAGTACTATAAAGAAAAATGTTTAAATGCACAACGCTATTGGTCGAAAATGACATCATGTTTGCGCCTCGCTCTGATTGGTTCATAGTGACACAGTTACCGTGCCAACGAATATCAAACATGAGGGGACGACCGACCAATCATCAGTTCTTGCTGTGCATCCGCATGAGACAGACGTGTTTGCGGAGCACGTTGGTAGAAAATGCCGCCCGTGAACCAAAGAAGACCAGACCAAGAAGAATCATCCACGTCACCTGCAGCTAGCCATCCGCAACGACGAGGAGCTGAACAAACTTTTCTCCGGTGTGACCATTTCACAGAGTGGTGTCCTGTAGCCCAAGAAGACTGAAGAAAATTTCAATCACGAACCATGTTATCAACTAAAATTCGTCCTTTTCAGGACGATCAAATCAAGTTGCCAACTAAAGAGTATGTTTGATAGAAATTTCTCTTGAGCTCATCGAAATTTTCATTACCACACACCGGCTCAACATGGCGTTGAAAAAGCCGCGTCCCGGAGAAAATCGCCAAATCAATCCCCCACATCATCTTCGTGGTCAAGTGGTTAGCGGCGTCACCCGTCGTTCATTGCCATGAAGTGAGGGTTCGATTCCCGCTCCAGCCAGTGGAACTTTTTGCAACACAAAAATGTCCAAACTGGTCCACTTGGTGTAAGGTTAAGTTATTCGTTGTAATGCGTTCTATGTTCAATGTTCACTCTGTACAAATTCGAGATGAAGACGGTGTAAATGTTAATTTGTATCGTAGTATTACGTGCTGCCAAACACCAAGGCCACCCTGCAGCCCAAGAAGACAGAGATGAAACATTCAATGGCAAACCATGTTCCCTCCGTTAACAACTAAAACCCGGTCTTTTCAGGACGAACAAATAAATTTGCCAACTAAAGAGTATGTTTGATTGAAATTTCTCTTGAGCTCATTGAAATGTTCATTACCACGCACCGGCTCAACATGGCATTGCTTGAAAAGCCACGTTCTGGAGAAAATGAGCAAAATGTTTTATTAGTATCCATATATAAATCTCTATTTGCCATGTTAAAACTAGCAAGCACGTTGTACATTCAATAAACGAAATATTAACAGTTAATTTGAGCCGAACTGCAACACGGCAGACCAATTATGTGTTTCACATTTTCAGTGTAGGGGGTAGGTTAGCTTCATTGTAGTTCTTGTTGTACATAGGTACATAGTGGATTAGGTGCAGATAATAGATTAGGTTAGTTGCAGGTAGTTTTAAAATGTGGGTTATAATTTTTCTGGCCAATATTTAAAAACTCTATTGTTTTGCAGTTTCAGAAGCAAGTGTGTCTATATCTCAACTCTCTTGGGATGGGGTTCTGAGGCCATGACAAGGGCCGTTTTTCTGTTGCCTGAGTTGAGAAGATGCGAATTTAACCTCCGAAACCCCTGTCGCTCTAATGAAAACTAATGATTTCATTTCCACGCTGCTGTCTGGCGTAACAACTGAGGCCCGTCCCCTTTTGTAAAATTTGATTTGCATTGCCTTCGTTGAGAACCCCCTTCTTGGCATGTAATGGTATATGCCATTATATAAAACAGGCCTGGCATTCCCGTTCAAACAATAAATAAGAAGAAGAAGAACAGTGATCATTCGTTATTGGATCATCGACCCGTTCAGACGTGTGTATCCCGCTCTCGTGATAAAAAAAGCGCTTTTCCGAGTTGTACGCCCTGCTGCTGGAAATCGAGTAGACGCTGATGCGGTGCCTGACGTAGCTGGCACGTCCGCTAGACGAGGCAAGCGTAAGAAGCCCGACGTCGACGTGACGTAAATCATCCCTCCGTAAACAACTAACATCTGTCCTTTTCAGGACGACCAAATCAATTTGCCAACTAAAGAGTATGTTTGATTGAAATTTCTCTTGAGCTCATCGAAATGTTCATTACCACGCACCGGCTCAACATGGCGTTGAAAAAGCCGCGTCACGGTGAAAATGGCCAAATCAATCGCCCACATCATCTTCGTGGTCAAGTGGTTAGCGGCGTCCCCCGTCGTTCAAGCGGTTGTTGTCATGAAGTTGAGGGTTCGATTCCCGCTCCAGCCAGTGGAACTTTTTGCAACACGATAATGTCCACACTGTCTACATGGTGTTAAATGAAGTTCTTCGTAATTCGCTTTACACCCAAACTAATAAAGTAAGATTGTTATACAATTTTGCTTGACTTTGTTCCATTCTTGCTATTGATCGTAGCTTGGATGAAAAATCTAACATTAGTTGTGGGCAAAATAGCAACAGCAATTCGCAATGACAAATTGAACGTGTGCGTGAGGTTTTGCGCAGCGATATACTTAGTTGATGGGTAAGAGAGATGTGCCCGAAAGTCTGATGGCTCACAAATAATAATGTGCACATAACAAGATCGAGATTTAGACCAGGACCGCTAAGGGGGGGGCTCTTGGTGGCACCCCTACCCCCTCTTTGAAACAGAAGGAGTGTTTTAAAAAACACCCTAGGGGTTGTTCACACGAGGAGGAGGTGGGGGAGCAAAGAAGAAAAAAGAGCATAGGCGTAGCCAGGGGGGGCAGGGGGGAAGTTGCCCCCCCCCCTAAGTTTTGATTTTATTTTTAGAATTTTATTATTTTTTTCAATATATTATTATTTATTTTTTATCTCTAGAAGGTTGCAAGGTAACTTGTTGCAATACAATTGATGTTACTCCAATACTACTCAATTAAGTCACAATCAAGTCACTGTAACCAAATATGACGATTTTGTGTTGCTTGGGATATTTGTCAGATTGCTCCTTTGCCTAAATAAAAAAGCCAAATTACGCGAAGTTGCCTCGATTTTGTAACAAGTTGTAGCAAAAAAGCGTAGAAAATTTACATCCATGAGAAAAAGTTGTAATTATATAATAGTTTTTAAATAGTTACGAGTAACAATTTTATTACAATATTTTTCCTTTAACCTAGAACCCAACCTATGTAGCCTAAAGTATCTAAAAACCCCAAGCAGCACACAACAGTCAAAACTGGTTTCAGCAGCTCTATTGTGACTTAATTGAGTCACAGAGCAGTCACCTTTACTGGGTTGAAACAAATGTGCTACTAGGGAAATATCTCTTAATCTGTAATGTTAGCTATTAGATAAGCATTGATTGATTTTTTTTTCCCCGCTAGCTGAAAGTTGAAGAAGCTATGCTCAATAAAATGTTCAGTTCTTGGTTAATCAAAAAACTGAATATTCAAACCTATGCTATAGCTTTCAGAAGCCAAATAATACTAGATTAAGAAACACAGTTGATAGTTAGAAAGAGTATCAACGAAAAATATTTATTTGAACTATTCATGGCATGGGTCAAACCGCCCCGTTACCCCGCTTTCCCCGTTTTAGGGTACTGTAGTTTCGTATTATTGAGAATATATGTTGATCATATCTTACAGTTTTTTTTTTTTTTTTTAACTCTTTATTTGTTCCAAATTTATTCATATTTACATTTCATGTTAATCTAGGTGCTCCAGCTACTACCGTAACGTATCAACCTTAATTGTTAAAATATGTATCTAATTTTGTTTACATGGTTCATGCCTTAGCAGTTCAGTATTTTAAACAGGTTTTTATTCCTGCATGTCAGTATAACAATAATAATCTTAAAACTAAAAACAAACTAAAATTAATCTTAACTAAGCATAAAGGGAATTAATCATTGCAATAGAAGATTGCAACGATTTTTGTCTGAAATTATTAATTATTTTGTTGGACATTTGTTCTAAAGTCTCAACATTCGAAATTCTATGTACTTCGTTAGTACTGTACCAAGAAGGCAGCTTCAAAATCATCTTCAGAACTTTGTTCTGAATCCTTTGAAGTATTTTTTTCCTGGTAGCACAACAACTAGACCATATTGGAACAGCATAAAGCATGGCCGGTCTAAAAATTTGTTTAAATATTAGTAGTTTGTTTTTCAGACATAGTTTGGATTTTCTGTTTATAAGAGGATATAAACATTTTATATATTTATTACATTTGGCTTGAATGCCTTCAATGTGATTTTTAAAATTTAATTTTTGATCAAGTAATAGACCAAGGTATTTCACTTCGCTTGAGCAGGAAATTGGAACACCGCTCATAGTAACGATGTGATTACTACTAGGTTTCAAAAAAGAAGCTCTAGGTTTATGTGGGAATATTATTAGTTGAGTTTTGGAAGCGTTGGGAGAAATCTTCCATTTCTGTAAATAAGAAGAGAAAATGTCCAAACTTTTCTGCAGTCTCCTGCAAATGACACGAAGACTTCTTCCTTTAGCGGAGATGCCTGTGTCATCAGCAAACAAGGATTTCTGACAACCCTGAGGCAAATCAGGGAGGTCGGAAGTAAAAATGTTATATAGTATCGGCCCAAGAATGCTACCCTGAGGAACTCCAGCTCTAACAGGTAGTCGATCAGATTTGGAATTCTGATAATTTACCTGCAGAGCTCTGTCAGTTAAATAATTTTGAATTAATTTTATAATATAGAGCGTTAAAGTTTTTCAATTTAGTAATCAAACCTTCATGCCAAACACTGTCGAATGCTTTTTCTATGTCTAGAAGAGCAACTCCAGTTGAGCAGCCTTCAGATTTGTTTGAACGAATTAAATTAGTAACTCTCAAAAGTTGATGAGTAGTTGAATGGCCATGGCGAAATCCAAATTGCTCATCTGCAAAAATTGAGTTTGTATTGATGTGAAGCATCATTCTATTCAAAATTAGCTTTTCAAAAAGTTTACTGATTGAAGGAAGTAAACTTATTGGTCTGTAGCTAGAAGCTTCAGCTGGATCTTTCTCGGGCTTCAAAATTGGAACAACTTTGGCATTTTTCCATTTGCCAGGAAAGTATGACAAATGAAAAAATTTATTAAATAATTTTACCATGAAAGACAAGGTACTCACTGGGAGTTTTTTGATGAGTATATAGAAAATTCCATCATCACCTGGAGCCTTCATATTTTTTAACTTTTTAGTTATAGTTTTTACTTCATCCAAATCAGTACCCCAGGATTCATCAAAAATATTTTCCCTTGAGGAAATATTCAGATAATCAAGAGAAACCTGATTCTCAATAGGACTAGTAAGACCCAAACTGAAATTATGGGAACTCTCAAACTGCTCAGCAAGTTTTTGAGCTTTTTCCACATTTGTTAGCAATATTTTATCACCTTCTTTGAGCGCTGGAATAGGCTTTTGAGGTTTCTTTAAAATTTTGGAGAGTTTCCAAAAAGGTTTGGAAGTCGGCTCTAATTTTGACACATTATTTTCGAATTGTTTGTTCCTCAGGGCAGAGAAGCGTTTTTTAATTTGTTTTTGCAAATCTCGCCAGATAACTTTCATGGCGGGATCGCGTGTTCTTTGATATTGTCTTCTACGGATATTTTTCAGACGGATCAAAAGCTGAAGATCGTCGTCTATTATAATTGTATTGAACTTTACCTCGCATTTTGGAACTGAGACAGCTCTTGCTTCAACTATGGAAGTAGTCAGAGAGTCAAGAGCATTATCGATATCATTTTTAGTTTCCAAAGGAATATTAGGATCAAAGTTATATTCCATGAATGTTTGATATTGGTTCCAATCAGCTCTATGATAATTGAAAGTAGAACTGTTGGGATTAGAAATTATTTCTTGAGATATTTCAAAAGTTACTGGAAGGTGATCCGAACCGAAGTCAGCATGGGTAACCAATTGGCTACAAAGTTGACATGAATCAGTTAAGACCAAATCAATAGTTGAGGGATTTCTGGCAGAAGAAAAGCAAGTTGGGCTGTTTGGGTATTGGATAGTGTAATAACCCGCAGAACAATTATCAAATAGTATATTACCATTGGAATTACTTTGAGCATTATTCCACGATCGGTGTTTTGCATTAAAATCACCAATAATGAAGAATTTTGACCTATTACGGGTAAGCTTCTGTAGGTCACCCTTAAGAAGATTCTTTTGCTGACCTACGCATTGGAATGGTAAATAGGCAGCTAATAGTGTAAGTTGACCAAATTTTGTTTCAACAGAAACCCCCAAAGTTTCAAAAAACTTTGGTATCAAATGAAGAAAGAATTTGATGTTTGATACGCCTATGAACAATTATGGCAACGCCACCACCTGGACTTTCAAGACGATCATTGCGGTGTACGAAATAATTAGGATCCCTTTTTATTTTATCACCTGGTTTAAGAAAAGTTTCAGTTACAACGGCAATATGCACGTTATGAACTCGTAAAAAGTTAAACAGCTCGTCTTCATTATTTTTAAGAGATCGAGCATTCCAATTTAAAATATTCAGTGTCTTAATACCCATTGCTGAATTTCAGGGTCATGACAATATTGTTTGCAAATTTTATTCCAGTTTGAATTGCATTAAACATGGAGTTTGTATTTAACATTCCATTAATCATATCGATTAATGATTTCTGTAAAAAATCCATTTTTGGAGCGGTTATGCTACCTAAGTCAAAATCTTCAACATTTCTGGTAGAATTTTGGTTTCTACCGGCTGTAACGGCAGCGTAGGAAGCTCCATTACCGAGCTGTACATTGCTACCAGCAGGTAAGAATTGAGCATTGAAAACTTGTGCTCTGTTTGTACTTACGGGTACATTTGTACTTCGCTGACCATTGTTAACAGCAGATAGCAGTGGAAAATTTGACGGTTGGGCATTGATCGTACCTTCCGGTACGAATGTTGGATTTCCTCCTCGATGACCGTTGTTAACAGCCGAGGAATAATTACCTGGTCGGGAACGTGAAGCGGTCCCTACCTGATGCTTAGCACGAGAATTCAAGATCGCTTTGCGAGTCTTGCATTCCCAAAAATTGGATTTGTGGTTTCCACCACAATTCACACATTTAAAATTTTTAGGATCCTTCACAGGACAGTTGTCCTTGGCGTGAGAGGAATCGCCACAATGCATGCATTTGGCATCCATGTGACAATTTTTCGTCCCGTGACCCCATCCCTGGCATTTACGGCACTGGGTGAGGTGTTGAGAATTTCCTCCAGTCTTCCTGAAGTGTTCCCACTTCACTCTGACATGGAGCATAAGGCTGGCTTTTTCCAATGCCTTGAGGTTATTCAGTTCATTTGATTTAAAATGAACTAAATAAAAATCGTTAGAAATCCCATTGCGAGAATCGCCAGGTTGGGATTTCTTTTTCATCTTTATCACTTGAACTGGTGTAACTCCAAGCAATTTGATAATTTCTTGTCTGATCTCATCCAGGGATTCACCACTGGCTAGACCTTTTAAGACCACCTTGAACAGACGTTCAGTTTTGGTGTCATGTGTAAAGAATTTGATGCCTCTTTGAGCAAGATACTCCACGAGAAGTTTAAATCCGATCAAGGTTTCAGCCAATACACGGCATTCACCCCGACGACCAATTTGAAAGGAAAATTTCGAATCTTTTATGAAATTCGTGAGTTCCTTACGGAGCCCATGAAAATCAGATGTTGTTACCACAATAGGTGGAACCTTTTCTTTCCCTGCATTAATTCGGGAATGCTTCGAAGATTTTTGCCTGACTGATGGATCATTCTCATCATCAGTCAGAATATCGAATTGATTGCTCAAATCAATATTGTTAGAAGGGGAATCCAGAGATTGTCCCTTTCTTTTGCGTTTAGGCGCCATTTTCTCCAAAATGATTAGAATTTATACGTTTTCTCCTAATCAACTTCCAAGCAGATTCTACAAGAATCCGAAGGGTCAAAGAGGAATTTTCCAAATCGATATCCAAGTCGGATTACCTCGCGTAGGGTCCAGACAAGGATCGAAAAGGAATAAGGGTAAAAAATAAAAATTGTGCAGGTAATGTTAAGCACTGAAAAGTGCTGTTTGATTTTGTTATAGCTTTAGGTAGCAAAAATACTTCCTTCAGCAAAAGAAAATAGAACCGCACGGCATGAGAGCTCGATGCGGACTGATATCTTACAGTTTGATTCAGCGTGTGAGGAGCAGAACAACAAGCTAGTCAGGGGGAAATTTTTTTTTGTTTTATCCTATTAAAAAATTTTCCTTTTTTTTGGGGCATAAGAGGATAATAAGCATGATTGACCCCCCCGAAGTTTTTTTTCCGTTACCGCCCCTTCACCTCTTATTTCTCAGAAAAACAAAAGAGGATACAAACACGCTCAATGTGTAAAAATTGGGAACCCAAAAAAAAGAATACCCGCGCGGGGGCCCGCCCGAATGAGGGTAAAAAAGGGAAAGGGGGGGTGTGTGTTAGTGTTTATTTGGGCTTTTTTTTGTATCCCGACACCCCCCCCACGCTTCCCAAAAATATCTGGGGGGTTGGTTGAAAAAAAAGGGTGGGGCAGCAGGGTTCGTTTTGGTAAACAATAAGCTGAATTCACGCTTCGTTTAGTAAAATATTTAAATACTAGTACCGATTTCTGATTTGAACCGATTTAAACCAACAGTAAGGATGCTATTGGGGCCACAAACAAAGTGTAATGGTGGTTTTTCATTGAAAAAACAAGGTGATTTTTTATAATGTTGGAAATCCGATTTGATCCGAGTTAAACCAATAATAAGGATGCCATTGGAGCCACTCACAAAGTGTGATGGTGGTTTTCCGTTAGGAAAACAAGGTTAATTTTATTAACGCTTGAGAGACGCTTTGTTGTTTTCTTACTGTGCTCACTCGATCACTCGTTACACCGAATTATAGATAACCGAAACAACACGAAACGCGCCATGCTCGATAGGAAGATAGTGCGTAATAAAGCACCGACACAACCTTTCACAGCCGATGCTCGAACCAAACTCTTTTTTCGTAAGTTTAAATTTTTACTACTGTATCCTACAATCTATTGCACTACTGTAACTAATAACTGTATCAATCAAGTTGAAGTGTCTAATGAACAATCTATGCTAATCCATTAAAAATTGCAATTGAGGGATTTCGTAAAAATAAGAGTCCGTAGATGCATTTTGTGCCTTCTGGTAACTTTATGTTTCTATTGATATCCATGCTCATCGGTTTAATACCAACCGGGAGAGACTTGGCCTTATACAAAAGGATTTCATTATCTCCAGTCCGCTCAACCAATCGCAACGTTTTGTGATAGATTGGACGGATTATTATAATTTGAGATAACTCCATGCAGATGTCTGCCAAGTTTGGCAGATCGACAAGCAATCGGTGGAGAGTTTAGAGGAAGACCGGAAGAATAAGCGATGGTTCTGCGCGTGTTTATAAACAGAAGAACCTTCATAACAAAACGAATCATCGGGTAAAATACATACGGTTTTTTTTTTAAATTATAAGCAGTCTAAAGCAGTTATTTGATTCATTTTATCCAGAAGTACCATAAATGGACATTCGAAAGTTTTTCAAAAGTAAGTATAATATTTTCCAGCATGTAATTAAAAAAAAACAAGCAAACAAAACAAAACGAATGTTTTTTCATGCAGCTGAAATAACCACGAATAGAAAAATATGCAAAATGGTTGTATTTCTCGAATTTGAACAACAATTTTAAATGTAATTCAATGATACACCGTTTTGGTTTCATACTACTCAGATACACATGATTGCTACATATACCGTGTTTCAACAGAACGTGTTTCAGTTGGATCATATCAGATAAATCGGTTCAAATTTCAAAACGCAGATGCAAATGTGTATATAAATTATTTTTAAAATATTGAGGAATAGCTGTTGGAACGCATATGAATTTCTTTTCGTCATTGATGAATAAAATTTCTTAAATTATTTACTAACTACTCGTGTGTTGAGAATGCAAGTAGCAACAATTCAGCACAAAAAACACAGCTTGCTTACATTTGTTACTTACGTCGTTTTAAAAGGTTATGTTTGATGTTCCTGTTTAGAAAATATCAGATAAAATAATTATACTAAAGGTGAGAAAAGGGGACACAAACCATAAGCTATAAACCACCAAAACTCAAAATGTATGTTTGTTAAAAGCTAATCACTTATTATTTGAACAACCATTAAAAAAATATAATCTATTCAAACGGTGTGAGCATGGTGAGTAAAAAACGGTGTTTCTTCTGTGTTGCTTTGGGTGAGAGGGTCGCGGATGAAAAGTACATTTTCAGTACAAACTGCAAACAAATTCGGTGGTTATTCTATACAAAAATCCAACATGACCCGTTAAATGTTTGGCATTCAATGTGGTTTGATTTAAAAACATGGGAAAAATCGAAAGTTTTTAAAATCGTTTTTTTTATTCCAGAACAAGCCTAGAATTGTTTAATCTTGTTGCAAGAAACGGACGGGTATTGTCAAATACTTTGGGTGAGAGTAGAGAAGATAATCCACCCGCATTCAGGCGTAATGTCACATAAATGGGGCTCCATTCCCGCTCCATCTGTCGGAACATGAAAATGCCCTACTCTACTGGTCCACCGGGCGTTGTATTGTCCGTTAAGTGTCCGTTAATGTTAATTGTTCAGTATGTGCAACCACTGGTTGGAGACGATGTAATTCTCTCTCTCTCTCTCTCTCTCTCTCTCTCTCTAAAAAAAACTCGCCCCCCTATTTGAAATCCTGGCTACGACTATT